>DWPQ01001998.1:0-11221 GCA_018251795.1 Perichares adela | reverse complement strand
TTTTCCCGCGTGAATTCTGACCTCGCGGGAATTTTAAGATACTAATTTCCATACTAACTTCCATCCCTTATTTCAACGTCTCAAAGCCCTTTCTACATTAAAAAAGAAGCTCTAGAACTTTAGACTAAAGCTCCAGACAATTTCTGTACCAAATTTTATTTAAATCGGTTCCGTAGTTAACGCGTCATAGAGTAACATACAAACAGCGTTACATTCGCATTTATATTAGTAACGATAGATTACTAGAGTAGCCACTAGATAGAGCAAACGACCTCGTGTCTAAGTTGGTAGTACCCTGTCTGCGAAGCGAGGAGTCCCGGGTTCGAATCCCGGCCGGGGCAGATATTTATATGACAGATAAATATTTGTTCTCGGGTCATGGGTGTTAGTGATGTGATTGTGTTGTCCATGCCACCCGCGACACAGGGAAACCTAGTCCGGTATGTGTGTGCGTTTAAAAAAATCAAATCTAATATTTCACCAAGCTTAATAGTTGCAATATAAAACGTAAGAAAGTTACTTACGTCAACCGTAGAATGTACAAAGATTTAGAAGTATGACAGGTAATTTAGTATTTGCGTGGCGTAATTCCAACGTTTTTAAAAACTCTTTGTTCTCTGTGATAAATATTCAAATGAGTTATGTTAAGAGCTATGTTCCGATTTAATGCGTTAGTTCTACCGCTAATGAGAACAAATGGTTATTTATTCTACATTTTTGCTTGCGATTTTTAAGATAATCCAACAATTCACTATTCTGTTTATGAATCATCATAAGAATCAATTTGCTCTCTATTTTTATTTTATTTAACAGATTTGTGCACAAAATATTATACAGAAACTTAATACTGGACAAATTTGTACAGGGGTTCTACTTATTTTATATCGAAATCTCTTCCAGTAGACCCCGAGTAGGAAATAGCAAAATATAAGGCAAACCAAGTGCATACTAAACCATATAACTTTTACTTATTTACAATTTTTTTTACTTTACCATTTTACTTATCTATACTAATATTATGAATGCGATAGTTACTCTGTCTGTGACGGGATTACGGCATAACCGCTGAACAAATTGTGATGAAATTTCATACAGAGATACTTAAAGGATGAAATTAGACTACCCTTTTCTTATGTTTTTTTGTTTTTCTAGGAATTTCATTGTTTTACAAAAAAGTCGCCGAAAATGGGCTTCCTAAACTTACATGGCGTACGCTGGCTTAACCTTATGAGATACATAAAAAAATTGTAATAGTAATACATTGACCTGGTGCAGCTACTTTTCCAAACAAGACAAGGTTTGCCGAGTCCACTAGTATTTAATATACCCTGAACATACTGTTTTCAACATGCAAATTATTAATTAATGACGTTATGATTAAATTATTGTGTAAATATATTCACTAATTAATGCTTCATAGATCATCAATACATTGGTTAACTTGAAAAACGAATTTATTAAAATGGTAAAAGTTTCTGTTTTCATGTAACGGTTATGTAATGATTGTTTAAGAGTTTAAACACTCAATTTTAAAAGTTTAATGATCCTTTAGTCTTACATAATGACTGGCAAAGGGCTCAGAAAATATCTCTAAACCGTATTTACCATCGGAGATCAAAACACATTGTTAAAAGGTACTCATTTATTAGAGACGCTGTGAATGCTTATTGTAAAACTAGCTAATCCCGCAAACGTTGTTTTTATCATATAAAATAGCTATGTTCTATATCAGGCTCTATACTATCTCTATGCCGAATTTCATTAAAATCGGTCCAGTAATTTCGGAGCCTGTTCAGTAGAAAATAAACAAACAACCAAACAAATATTTTTTTATAATATTAGTACAGATTTCTTATTTGCAAACTGTTGAAATGCCAACATATATTTTAAGAAAAAGTTTAACAATACAATTGTTTTCTTTATACGTTAAACGGAAAGCAAACACGATGCTCAGTCTTTATCGTCACTTTGAGATATCCGTATCCAGAAAATGCGCCGACGCGTTGCCGATAGAAATAAGCAGAGGACACGCTTATTACTGGCGTTGCTGTAAATGGTAAAACGTTTTAGAGTGAATCGTAGGAGTGTGGTACGTCAAATAAGTCTTATTTTACTGATCACCACCCTCTTTCTAGAAGTCGTAAAATACCTTTTCATCTTGCTTCAGGCGATATTTGACTACACAATAACCCATAATTGTCCCATTGGTAGGCCCGGGTCTCCTCTCACATTGAGAGTGTTAACACCATAGTCTATCATGCTCGCCAAGTGCGGGTTGGAAGACTTCACATACCTTCGAAAACGTTATCGAGAACACTATCTCGAAAAGTGTTGCAGGTTTCCTCACGATGTCTTCCTTCACCGGAGCAAGTGATTTTTTTTTCTAATACGCGCATAACTTAGAAATAGAGGTACGTTTCGAATTCGATCGCACGACCATATTCGTGAAACCAACTAGGCCATAGTAATAGCCTTTGGTAGTAGCTTGACTAAGACCTGGTCTAGTAGATATCGATTTTAAAATAAATTCATTTAGTTGTATACCTAACATTACAATATTCCACTCACAAACTTATCTTCCATTTGAATTAACTCCATTACAGGGTCAGTTTGGAGTTCGTATAAACAACAAATGTCAGATTAGAAGAAATTAACCAGTAGCCAGTAAAAATTTCATCCTTCTAAGAATACAGCACTTTCGCCAGCTGAAGTAGAGCGAACCACTTCTGTTTTATTGTTGGGGCCATATTTTATGACTGGATTGTGTACGGATTTAGACTATAATGAGGAGTTTCCACTGGTAGCATCTGCTGTTATTTTCGTAGTATCTATGTTATGTATCGTTCCGCGATAAATGTCATGTTTATAATTAGGTTATTTTCTTTATCATCTTCATCAGCTACTTAGTTTTCTTCTGGATTCCTCTATGAACGTGTGCCACGATCTTTGGCTTTTCTATATATATTTTCTTTATATATTTTTTGTCATTCTATTATTGGTTTCAATAAGATGTATAAACTGTTATCCAATTAAGAATATGAAATTATACGTTTGAGTTAACACAAGCCATAACGGTCATTCAGAAAATGTAAGGTTAATTCAAGTAAAAATAAAAAAATAATAAAAAATAATAAATAATAAAAAGTCTATCTTTGGCCAACAATCATGAACGACTCTTAGTTATGCAGATTTCCTCACAATAGTTTCCTTTATCGATTCGAGTCACAATTGGCTGGAGGAAAGTGTTTGAAGTTCTCAAATACACACTTGGTAAAAGACTTTGAGCCTTCACATTATGAGAGAGATTTGAAGCTAGCAGCAGAACAGAAATGTGTGAAAAGAAAGAGAAAGAAAACGAAAAGAGTCAGACCAGTAAAAAAATCGTTATATTGCCCTACCTTATGTCTATGGGTTAACTCAAATTGTTTCGTCTCAGTACTGTGTATAGGCGCTCTTAAGTTTTAAGACGCCATTGCGCACTCCGTTCGTAGTGTTCAATCACACGACTGTTCCGCTATCTCAGAGATTATAATGAAACTTTTATGGCTTCAGTTTTGATATGACCAACCGTTCGTTCCTTTGTGTTACAAGATATTCTATGCATACATTTTGTTTTCAATTATGCGTCATACGCAAGAAATTTTTGATATAAATTATGCATAGAATATTTTAACTTAATATTAATTATATCGAGTTTAACTCTATTGTTTGCTGATTTGTTTTCAGCTTTTGAAACTTTTGTATATTTATCGATAGCAAGCTCTACAATGAAACAATATACTCCATTAATATTATCCATCGAAATCACAGCTTCTACCGTAATAACCCATTCATGTATATTTTGCACTAATTAATACTCCGTAATCTATTCAAACCTCATCTCGCGTCCATTTTATTAGGCATAATAATATATTTTATTAACAAACACACGAGTAGCGACGCGCAATTTATTTGACATCCATTATAATTTTATTGTTATCAAACTATCGTTACAAATAACCAACTAAATATAATGACGGAGTGGAATCTGTTCGAAAAAACCTTTACCGAGCGAGCTTACACAACAATATGTATTGTGGGGCCGTTGCAATCATTAGTATTGATGACGCAAATATTACAAATCTCAAAACACGTTGAAAAAACATTAAGAGCCAATCAAGGTGCAGGAGGCTACAATGGGATGTCTATTAAAGAATGAGATGTGTTCAGAATGCGAGCGTAATAAAGGGGGAAGCAGACAAAAGTGGTAAAGCACGTAATGATTTGGAAGAGAGTGGATGTACGTTATGTGAATGTATGGAGCGAGGCATGAACATTACAAGCAAGGCTCAATCGCAGCCGCGGCTTTGTAGCACACAATGCGAGCATAATGCTCGGTCAAGGACTTGATGTGAAGGACAAAAGGGTAGCGAGATGAGGTAACTACTCAAATTTCGGATCAAATACTTTTGTGAATAGAATCTTACATGTCTAGTTTACTTGAAATGTTCACATATTGTGAATTTATTTGAATGTCAAATTTTGTGGCATTATAGTTGATACTTACTTTAATAAACTTTACTAAGCAATATGTAGTCGACCCGGCAGATTTCATGTTGTGCGAAAAAGCAGTGACTAACAGGACAATGTCGTTGTAGAACGTTATATGAAAATAATGACATTCATGGATATACTTAAAAAAAAATAAGATAAAAGTAGCCTATTTTTATCCCAAAACTTTCAAAAACCTTTATAGTAAATTTCATCACAATCAATTCAGAGGTTTGGCCGTGACTACGTCACAGACGACAGAGTTACTTTCCCATTAATAATGTTATTACAGATTAAAAATAGATATAAGAAATTCAATAATATAATGTAAGATTATATAAAAGTTTATGCACAACCATAAACGAGCACAGGTTTATATGGCTTGGTATTATGCGAAATCCGTATTGTATGATCTGAGTCACACAGTCGTTTGGACTATTGTGTGAGTTAGAAGCATCAGTGAGATCAACGTGAATAAAGGCATCGAAGGTGGACCGGCAAAGGGCTCCAATGTCGGCGAGGCCCAAACAAAAACTGACAACACAATACAGAGTGGCCCAACAACAGTGGCCGCTCATAAATCAACCTCTGACAAAAGTAACAATGGTATTGAGGGTACCTTATAAGAGATCTTAGCATTGTGTTTATTCTTTGATGTTCACTAATAAAACCTTTGATTAATATCGTATAGACGGAACCAGTTGGTATGCAAATAATGGGTATAAAAGAGGAATTCCTCGGTAGCCGAATCACACGTGCTAGGGGAGGGACAAAGATGGTAATGCTACATCTTCACAATGCTTTTGTTGGTGGTGGATGGCATTCTTATTAGATTTGTCGTGTACGCCCGGATGGTTACATTTTGTCCTAACGTATATTGTGCCCTTGGGTAGATTTACTCGTATTTTCTAACAGCATTCGTTTTGAAGCAGATTAACAGTTTGTATTAAATCAAAAGTAGTAAAAACAACTTTATTTCAATGTCAATAGATGAAAAAAAATATATATTGATAATTGAGAAGTTACTAGGCATGTAGCATCTTATTTTTGTTTAAATGTGAGCTCTTTTATGTGATACTAGCTAACCACGCAAACGTTGTATTACTATATAAAAGATAGCAAGTCTGCCTTATAAGTGCCTTATAGCGACTATCGGTTATTCGAACGACTGTTGTTCTCAAATAGCATGTCTATCGATGTATCTAATCGTTTTGTTATGTAAATGATTTGTGATAATTACCCGTTTTCCTGTAGGATTGAAGCATTTTTCCGCAGTAAAAAGTAACCTAAGTTCATTAGAGATAACGTCGGCTTCTAATTGTATAATAATTTTTCAAATCAGTCCAGTAGTTTCGGAGCCTATTCAATACAAACAAACAATCAAGTCTATCCTCTTCATAATATTAGTATACATAACGGTGAAGTCAAGGAAATTGAATGATGGATTATATTTTGTAAGCCTGGTGTATTTGTTAAATAATATAATAAGGCTTTTTGCAAATTAGCTATAAGGTCAAGTTATTATGAGGTCTTGGTCAATTTAATAAATGAATATGCCAATAAAAATCTTGGAGTAGCAATATTTAGAAAAGTTATAAATAATGTTAATGTTTGTAAAGCTAAAGTAAGAATAGATAGAGTGTAACAGTTGAATGTGTCTCAATTTAAACAAATGAGATATGGGTCACGCGTTCGGTTGATTTGACCCCAAGATTATCAACTTTTTGTGCTTGAACCGTTTTATTGTTTCCAATTCGAGTATTATCTGTTGAATTGTGTCTGTTAATTTAGGTTATTCAAGATAATAAGCTAGCCATCATAATATTTTGTTCGGCTGTAATCTTATTGCTATGCATTCAGAGTTCGCTATCTACATCTCGTGTTGATTGTGGGCTTATTAAAATTCCTATTTATCACACGATTTTATTTTTGTTCTCCGTTTTTATAATTGGCTACTTATAAGCAAGGTTTTTTGTTTTTGTCCGATGCAGGATATTGCGGTATTTAATCATATTTCAATCTAAGATTCTTTTGTAGTCAGTATTTTTTGTTGTTCATCTTAGGTTATATTGTTTTCTTTTTTAATTCTCCCATTACTTGGAACCTTAAATAATCGTTAAATAAATAATAATATTTTGCACGAAATAAATTCATTTATTTAAGTTTTACTGTCGGCTTTTATGCTTATTATGTTTTCGAATATCATGATAAATTACAAATTTACTTTTTTGTTCTTATTTAAGACAATTTGCTTTTTAGTTGCAACGAGTACTTACGATTTTTGTATTTTATGCCAACATTTCGACCCAATTGCATGGACCATGGTCACGGCGAGACTGACACTAGTACCTGTTGCAATTTAAAATGTTTAGTGTTTGTGATGATATAAGTTTTAAATCGTAAGTTACTGCATGACTATTATCCCATCTGATGGTAAGGTGATGTCGTCATAGGTGGTAACGCACTTAGTAAAAGCGTGTTCACTCTCGCCTTGAAAACACCTATATTATAATCGAACGGGAATTTAATTATATCTGCTTTATAAATTTCGGAAACCTTTTCAATTGTTATCTTTATGAATTTCGGAAACCTTTTTAATAGTTATCTTCTTCATACATTTCGAAAACCTTTTCAATTCTTGAATAAATAATGAAAGTCACCCAAATTGCAAAATATCCCTACCAAATACAACTATCGTTATGGGTTATCGGACTATGTTATTTCCCAATTACTTTTGTACGACTGTGGGGTTATCATTACCTTATCGTCTTTATTTTTGTGCTGCATTGTTTGGTATATTGTATATAACAATAGCAGTCTGTGACGGTTATCAATTACAAAGGCAACGTTCTATTATTTAGACTGTTTCCTCTACTAATATAATGGTTTGTTTTATACGTGATCTACATTGAGGATTACATGAATTGTAACAGCTTTTACTTGAAGTATCATCGTCTTAATCGATCATGGGATAAAGCTGGTGAATTTCTGTAGATGGGCTTAGCTTCGTTCTGTCAGGGTGAAGCTGCAAAAGCCGCTGGGGCCAACAGCAAAATGTGCATCAGAAAGTAGCTTGGTTTGCTGGACTCAAGTTTACTTACAGTACTTGAGTTTACTACCCATTTTAAATGTTAATGTTAAATGTTAACATTCCAAGTTTTTGTTAAAATGTCAGTTTTGTTATCGTTTTTCAATAATAGTCTTAGACGCGATAAATTGTGCTTGAGTGATCTAAACTTGTTAAATAGCTTACAGCTGAAATTGACTCTAAATCTTTCCTTCCATCACAAATGTTAATATTAATCTAAAACGCCTAAATTAATAATAATGTGTATATTGACGTTATGTTTGGAAGCGAATACATTTTAAATGTTTATTTTCTAAACAATAGTAGAATAACAAAATACATTGACTTTATAATTTTTTCTACAATTAAACTAAATCTCTGGAAGCGCTGGTTGATTTTAACTATGAAAATAACCGGTAGTTATACAAGTTAAATAAAAAACATCTGTTTCCTCCGCGGCCGTAAAGATTCTACGATATATATTCAAATACATTTTGCACACGTGATTATTATTTGACCTGAATTAAGCTTCAGTGATAATATCACAACTAAAACAAAGTTGTGTTTATTCACAGGCTCGTATTGGTGAACAGATTTAGATGAATTTATGAGATTTATAATTCTCCCCAAATTCAAACCCTAAAATCAGAACTTACATATTTATGACATATCTACTTCCGCCCTTGAGTTATATGAAACTATTTTAAATATATTCTAATTCTTACCTTTTTTGACAAATATCAGATATAATAATCGTACAGTGTTTCTAGAGTAAATATTTTTAATCGAATGCTCGGAGTCTTAGAATATAAAATTAACTTAGTGAATAGTTATTTACTAAGTACGCTTCACTATCCAAGACAATATTGCTACCGACCATCAGGTAAGAGCCTAGGCTTAGTATATTAACTTATAATAAGTAAAAAAAACTGTATTGTCCCAACTTCCAGCTTCTCAGGAACTACTGGACCGATTTGAAAAAAATCTTACAATATAAGACAGTCCATTTTTTAGAAGAAGGCTATAGGCTACATAACATCATGTTAAGATGAACAAGAGAGGAGCAGCAATAAAAAACATAATTATATAGCGAAACGACATTTGCAGCTCAGCTAATTAGGTTACAATATGTAAGAAAATATATTGATATATCACGACGATATGACTTGCCGTACAGATTCAATATGTCCTATAGTAATGTCTGTGCCGATGCCGTGGTCTAACAATGGGAACACGCCCTACGGCGACAATGCCAGCTCGTCCACATGTTTCAAATAAATACATTGTTGACTAAAATGTCAGTGGTCTGTGCGCAATTCTGTTTGTCGTTCGCTTTGTCTCCTTAAGTATGTGCCAATTCGGATTATTTATTTTGTACTAGATCCCAATGCGAGTTATGAAAGTGAGCTAAATATTAGCTGTACATATTATTTGTGTTAGTTACTAGTGGCAGTGATAGCCTGGCGGTTGAACGTTGGTTTCCCGAACGGTCGTGCGTTCGATCCCGGCGCGCACCAATAATTTTTTAAATTGTGTTAGTGTATTAACTTTAACATATTAAAAAAAATACGTATTGTTTACTATACTAATATTATAAAGAGGAAAGGTTTGTTTGTTTATTTGTACCGAATAGACTCCAAAACTACTGGACCGATTTTAATGTTTGGCATAGAGATAGTATAGTATAGAGCAAAGAACATAGGTTATTTGCTAGTTTTGTATATTCTTCTTGGTGTTTAATAAAATGTGTACTGTAAATAAATAACTTTAATATAGTATAATTAAATAACTAATAGGAAATAATATTGTATTATAATGATATTGTACGGCGAAGTTAGGTACTTACTTATTCATGAAGTAATTTTTTACCTTCGTGGTTTTCTTACTTGCTTACCATCTTCCTTCTAGAATCGATCGTTAAATGTTTCGACGTGTTTATTAGTATCGAAGAGGCAGCTACAAATGACAATTCATTCTGGTACAATTACCATTCTTACTTTTTATTTAAATCATACCATTCACATGAAAAAAAGGTAAAAGCTCACGTACTGTGTTTTGTGTTTAAAACATATCCATTAACTGCAGACCACTTAAAAAGCTAATGCATTAAGTCCATCAGAATCTTTCAAGTTCGGAAACGGAAATATCGAATAGCGTCACAACACCGCCCGCTAAAACTTAAAACCATATTTATGTCACATTCAGTCAAAAAGCCGCTAAAAGATTTGCAGACCGATTAAAAAAACTAAAACGTCCTGTCAACAGTAAATCACTCGTTAATAAGACATCACAATATAAATAATACACTTTCTTCAATTTGGCACTGCGCGTGCGCAGGGAATGCGTCGGATTGTTACCTTTTTCAATGCACTAATTGTCGTCTTTGATGTCTATTTATACAGATATTTTTGAAGAAATTCATGTTTTAACGAGGGTCGTTGAAGATAATTGTGGGTAAATTTACTTTTAAGTGCAAGATTTTAAAATAAATGAGATTTAGAGAATCTCCATTCATTCTTGACTCTTAGCTAAACTTCTCATGGTGCGGAAGAACTAAGCTGTTGCGCCAAGAGACTCTATACCATTTATTAAACTCCTTCTCAATCAAGCATGGAGTGTCGGAGTGCCAATTTGAACGGCTCCGCTAACTTTTTGACCACATCATGACTTTGTCGTCACGTACACCCATGAGTTGCGATGCGATGTCATCTAACCTTCAAAAGGCCCTATAAGCTGTCATATGTCTTTTTAGAACTACTAGTTAGTTAACTATAGTCGGGAATATTGCCCGTTATATGATAAGCCAAGTATCAAGTGAAAGTATGTACTTTAAATGTAGATTAGCTAACAATATTATATCTACTAATAGGTCATATCATTATATCTACGAATATCTATAATATTGTTAGCGTATTATTAATTTATTTTTAACATAACTATTATTAATGTCGAATCTGGGGTTAAGTAGGTACTCAAAATAAATTTATTTGATGAAATTAAATATTACGATATATCTACTTACCGGTGGTAATAAAAAAGTCAATAAATATATCTTTCACCAAGTCATTCTCATCACCATCAACAAACATCACAATAAAGGCACCCACACAAAATTTTCGTTTACGCAACGAAGTAAATTTGACGTTAATATCCCGAGAAAAGAAACCTGTCAGATATTTCTGTAATAAACATTAAAGAGGCGAGGAATAGAAAAATTGATGGAAATATCATTATTAGAGGTCACACAATGGAGCTTTGAGCTTTGATGTGACAAGAGAAACTAATCAACGTATTGCAAACAGTTCTTTTGATGTATATCAGAGTTGTGTGGAACAAGTATCATAATGCTCTTTTGATATTAAACGCGATGATAGAAAACATCGTTAATTCTAATCATATTTTGTTTAGTTTTATTCATTGATATTATGTGGCATCAAATTAATATTCAGCTTTTGATTATAATGAAGCATCAATTTTATTAATAACATAAACGCGTTATAATAATAGAAGAATAAATAAGTTAATTGACTATTGACTACGGACTTGACGATGATGATAATAACACGTCTATAAAACCGATGAGTCTGATAATGCACTAATAATATTATGTTACTGTTTTATGAG
>DWPQ01001997.1:0-11224 GCA_018251795.1 Perichares adela | reverse complement strand
GAATCTCCGGAGATTGGCCAATCACCGGTGAATTTCACCGGTCCGCCAAAATCCGCTCCGGTGCAAACCACTAATGACAACAAAAACACAGCACAGAGTATAACATTGATTCGCTCAATGTTTACGGCACGACGCCGCGACGTTTCGTTTTACAATCACACCGAGTCACAGTTCTATAGGGAGACTTTGTTTTTAAAATGAATGGCCAGGCTTATGGCATTAACTACTCAAGATGTCATCCAGTGACAGTGACGTTTCGCTAGATTGGTCAATATGACGACTGCAATTTACCTGTCAGCACCAATAGAATTAAGAAAATACTCAACAATCCGAATTTTGCGGATATATGTTGTCGGCTGGAAGTATTAATTTTTTTATATCTTATTATTCAGGTATGGTTTCGGTCGAGCTTACCATAACCCGTGCCGAAGTTATTAGTACATTCTTTATATATGTATATTCTTTATTGTTACAACCTTAAAATACGGAAAGTAATCGGTGGTTAATGCCTGGTGACATTCTCTACCGGTCAACCTTGGGTGCTGCTGAGGTTTGGCGAGTATGTATAATATGAGTCGAACAAAAAAAAGTCATAATTTAAACTTTTAAATATTTCATTACTTTAACCCTACAACTGTAATCTACGTGTGATATTGAGCACGATGCAACAGTAGTTAGCGACAAACACTCAAGAAAACTAGACATAATTAATTAAAGTACATCTATATACCAAATATTCTAATGTTTAGTGCTTTAAATGGTATGTTTACTAGCGACAACAACGAACGATGCTTCTCATCTTAGCTTTTACAAATAGCGTATTATTATTATTCAAATAGAATTTACGAGTATAACATGCTTACGATTTCTCCTTAGATCCGTGAACGAAAAAAATAAAAAGAATTACAAGTTATCATACCAACAACAAGAATAACGTAGGGATATAAGTTGATATTGGATCTGAAGTTTGGACTAAGGGATTGGTTTGTCCTTGGAGGTCCCTGGGCTCTGTACCAACTAGTTTAATCCCCAGGATTCTTATTACGGTATATAGTAGTTTTTGAACCTGTCTGAATAAGCCTAGATATGCCATCCTAAATAGCGTACACTCACCTTCTAGAATCAGTGCAACCAACATGATTCGCTTGCCGTATCAATGAGCCAGCAATAAGCAGATTTGTTATTTATTTATTCCATTCGAAAATCCTTGATCTAAGGTTACAAGGGCAAACCTTCTTGGCCACCAACGGATCGCTGATACCTTTCGTGTTACAGAGATCCAGCAGCCGTGACTGCTTACCTTGAGGTGGCCCGTCATTCATAAGTAAAATAAAAAAGCCTTTTATGTCTTGTAAAAGTAACAGAGCTTTTCTTAAATTACTGTAGTTAGTTACTACTTAAACTTTTTTATGTTTATTTATATAGTTCTATAGTTTTTATTCTACATGAACCCCTCCTCGGGTGAAGGCCTCCTCGAAGGAAGCCCAGATTTCTCTATCTCGGTTAAACCCAGTTTTCGTCCATGTCAGACCTGCCGTTTTCTTATATTATCGGCCCATTCAAAAATAACAGGTCATTAAACGAACACAACCTGTCCATCGTGAGGAAACCTGCACACCGGAGAGTTCTCTATAAAAGAGTTCTCGAAGGTGTGTGAAGTCTGCCAACCCGCACTTGGCCAGCGTAGTGGACTATGGCCTGAACCTTCTCAGTGTGAGAGGACCCGTGCCCAGCAGAGGGAGAATTATGGGTTGATATGTATGTATGTAACCTGTCCATAGAAAGACTTGATAGAACATTAAAAACTCACCTTCTTAAACACAAACGGCTCGTCCCCGTACACGGGGTTGATCCCGTTGTTGGAGACGACGCGGGTGCGGAACTTTTTCCGCACCGTGTCCGCGGGCAACCCGAACATGTCCACCTCCACGTACGTGCCGCACCGCTTGTCCGTCAGCAGCTGTCCGGACAGCACGGTCACGGACAGCGAGCCCGCTATGATGCCGTCCACCGTGCTCTCCGCGAACGGGTCAAGTCGACGGTCCTGTAATAGTCAAGTATTTGATCGTATCACATCCTAGGGTACACGTTCAGATGCGGGCGGTTCCGCTCGGTACCACGCGGATATATGAACGTAGCCTTGTAGTGTACAGGGATCCATCCATCCTCGAGTTCGGAACGAACATCCCTAGCTTGTCATGCACCTTACTGAAAAACGGACGAAACTGTGGCGCCAAATCTCTCAGATCGGATACCCGGCTCCTCAGACGGACACGCCTAGACAGCAATCTCAGTCTGTCTCAATAAAACTCCCGTAAGAACAGTGCTCGGGTAATACTCACCTTACGTCCTCACTTTAAAAAATAGCATAGTGGAGAGGTCGTTTAAGCTCGCGGAGTGACCATTAACCAAAAGTATTCGCAAGCAAAACATCTATATATTCACATGCGATTCACGTATCTTCCTGTAGGTATCGATTTTCATCAAGCATCAAAGGTAACGGTCAAACATTGTCCAACTGACCTTCCGTCGCATGAACTCCGGTTTGAGCACGTATCCGCAGCGCCGGTTGTACTCGAACGAGCCGAGGTTGAGCTGCATGGCCAGGTCCAACGTCTGGTAGTTGAGCGCCACCAGCTGGCACCCCGCGTTCCAGAACACCTGAACAAAATATATTACAATAAAAAAAATGTGTGCGTCTCGAGACACCTGACAAAAGTAATAACTTAAATAATCAAAGTTGAAACATTTAACATTGAAATTGAACTCCTCAAAAGATGACGCTGTACAGAATCCTGAATCACCCTTACGACTGTACGTTGTGATTCCTATAAGTAGCAGTAAGGATCTGTCGTGTAAAGAGAACCCAGACAGTCTATTACGGACAGAGCGTTACGTGACTAATCCGTTTATCCTTCCATAAAAAGTTATCACTTCAATAATCGGTCACTCATAACCCCTTACTAGAATTTGTGACATGGACTGATACATTTTTTATTTATTACATGAAAATACGACTAATTGATTTTTTACATACTTAAATGGTATAGTCAAGTCAAGCTGTGTCATAAAGATTAGGTGACGATGATTCAAGTTTAATCATTTTTCTTCACCCAAAAAGTGCTCAACGCGCCTTATAAAGTTTTCACTTCAAAAATTTAACAGTATGTGATGAGCCAAATTTATGTCCTGTAGGTCACCTGAGGCATGAAGTTAGAAGAGTCGAAGCGCGTGCCCGCGGGGTACACACGCGACAGCTGGTGCTTGTTGTAGTTAACAAACTCAATGGGACGCTCCTTGAGCAGCGTGGTGGCTTGCTTCTCATCGAACGACGACATTTCATAGAAGCGGTTCTTTTCTGTAACCAAACACACATAGACACGTCAACTAAGGACATACGAAGCCCTAACCATGAATGGGCTCAAACAACATTATGTTAACTATCGAGGTCTAATCTAGACACACTAGGACACTAAGTTAATACTTTTAAAAGGCACCAGCCCAGCTGGAACAACCAATTTATTATAAGAGTACACATGACTAACATCGTTTTTACCTGCATAGCTTTCAGAATAATATCAAAATTAGTTTGGTTGGTTAGAAGAAGGGGTGTCCCTTCTAGGCCCAATCAAATAATGTTTTTAAAATATTTTGGTTGAACCATCGGAGGGCCAATAGTGGCTTGCTATCTTGCTTGCTTCTCTCTTGGCTGACAAAGTGTCTTGTGACGTTGTGATATTGCGCCTCAAAACTTGCTTAACAAATCAATCAGACTACGAACACTTCGCTTCACATTAAATATCAAAAAAGCCCATTGACGCCTACAAAGCTCCATCCAACATTTAGTAAGGTTACTGATGATAATAAGGTACAAACTCTCAGCGTTCTCGAAGGAGCTGAAGTGTACGGGCTGTACGTAGTTAACGAGCGCGGATATTTCGGCGGCGGCGTGCGTCTCGTGCGCGGCGCGTCCCTCGCGACCCTCGCCCGCCGCCGCGCGCTCCTCACCACCCCCCTCCTCCTCCGACGACGACTCCGACTCCGACGACTCGGAGGACTCCTTCGAGTTGTCGCCCAGCTGCAATAACCAACAGTTCACGATAATAGTCTGTCCGCGTGAAGCTGTTAAGGCTGATAGAGCCAAAAGGCAAAATATCCATCAGAAACAACATCCATTAATAGTATACACACGGATGCAAAACAGCCTTTTTTATGTCAATAACCGATGGAAACCCTGGGGGTAAATGGTCGCCAAACCAACTACCCTACCTACCCTACCCCAAAACGATTGTTACAGAAGTAAGCTGAAGACCTGTTTATTACTTGGACACTGGAACTATAACACGTCCAAAAATTTCACGGTTGATACTAGCAGAGTGGTTAGCCAAAAGCTCCTAGATAATGTAATATGTATTTTACGTTCAAGGGCTTCATTCATTCTTGTGTCCAAGTACTTATTGTGCTTCCTAATGAACAATGACCGACGATATCCCAGTCTATCCCGTTGGGACTCGTCCTGTAACACCCATTATAATCTCGTGTCCCTGAATTTTAGTACTGTTAAGCCTGTCGTTCCGATTTTAGTTACGGTTAATCTTCTAAATCACCCATCACCAACTCACCGATCCCGGTGCAACCTCGCCATTCCCCTGCGGCACTGCCTCTATTCTGCTCTCGTTCTCCTCAGAGGTCCCACTCTCCTCCTTCTTGTGATGGTGGTGGTGTTTCTTCTTGTTCTTTATGATGATCTTGTTGCGAAGCAACGACGGCGGCGGTAACTCCCCTCCTGTTACAAAATGTTTAGCTAATTAATTACTTGGCATTCTTGAGAACTTAGCCAAAAATGTTAGCGGTCAGCGTTCACACTACACGAGGTCTTAAAATGTATGATAAATTACACTCAGTGCGGAAAGGTGTTTGACGTGACAGTAAAACAATGACAGTGAGTCTGTGAGTTTCATTATCATACGTTTTAAGACGTATAGCTTGAACGCTAACTGCAAAGATTCTTTCTTGCCTAGGGCATTTGTTCTCTTATTTTTTACTAACCAAACTAGGTCGCGTAGCTTAGCACGTTATAGGATTTAATGGAAAATTTCCAGTGTTTTCTTTCTCGATGTAATCCGTATCTATCGCCCTAGTTCGACCAAGTTAGGCTAAAAGCTTCATAAATTATAAATTTAAAGCTTCCTCGTCAATATATCTTTTGAGGATAACCGCATGAAAATCCGTGCAGTACTTTAGGAGATTATTTAGTTTTTACAAATAGATAACGTGTGATTTATGAGGAAGGTTTAGTTTATGAAGTGTGTTATGTGTGTTATTTGATAACGTAAGAAATACATTTCTCGTTGCGAGGACGTGTTACTATTGTTAAATAACGACGTCCGTTTTCTATTCACGTTTTAAAAATAATAGTTTGTATCGGCTCGATTAGTCCGGTAGTAGACATTTTACCTAAACCTCTTTAGATTAATTATTGTGTCTGTAATAAATGTTTCGTGATAATCGTACAATTCACTCATAGTTGATTGGTTAATAATCTATTGCTCCATTAGTTAATTAAGTGATTGATAGGTTAATAGTTGATTCCATCACACAAACGGTAGGTACAGTTGTCTTAATTGCGCACTGATTGTTTTACTTGAAAAAATATCTCATTGTAGCGATTCCTTGTTGTTTAATATTTCTTGTATATTTTTTTATTTATATTCAAGTTCAATGTCCCTAGACTGATATTTGTCATTTTGTTTATCCTTTTTAACTATTTTTATATCAATTACCTATTAAGTTAAAATTGTTCCAGTAAGGTTATTTCTTTCTTTCTTTTTAGCATAGATTTATTTCTTAAACAAAACACTTTCGCCTCAATTTCTAGACGTGCGATAAACCTTTTTTTTTTACTTGGGGAAAATGTTCAAAAGATACCCAACCTCTCCACAGGAATAAGTTTCGGGTTATGTGGGACTTTTAACCACTAAAACCCCCCAGCGTCCTTCCGACTGAGTCAAAGGCTGTCTTTCAAATTGTTCGAAATTTCGAAAACATTTTGATTGTGATGCTATTTATATTAAATCCGAAGACGTTTTTGCCAAGCCTTTAATAATCCTATCTTTACGCTTGCGGTAAAACACAACTTGAGTGCACCGACGTCCCGTCATCAATATTCAGCCGTATATTATTTGTAAAGGTTTCGTTTGCAATGTCTGAGAGTTATCTATATACTCACTACCTATCATTTTCTAATCTAACTATTCTTTTCTTCGCCCTTGTTTTGGCGACGCTGGTGCCTTTGGTGTTCCTGATATCAGGGTCGCTAATGAGTTTATTTCTTGGACATTGAAATAATGAAACCATGTCTTTCTAGGAGATTAAAATTCGTAGACTTATACTATGTCAAGTGTCTTATGTCATTTGTTGGATATTTCTTTATTAATTAATTTATTTATTTATGGTTAATTAGAAAAAAATGCCGATTATACTAATTGACGCAGATTACATAATAAATTGAGATACATAATAAAAATCCCTTGATATGTTTCTGGTAAATTAAAAAGCATTGAACGCGTTTTATTCTTAAATTCAAAGAAAGAGTTAACTTTCACGTAGTGTATTTTTGACATAAAGAAAAATAATGTAGCCTTCCCCTAATCTTCCTTAGAATAGTGATAGCTTAGTAGTTTAAATGTTGGTCTCCCGAACGGGAGGTCGTACTGTCGATCCCGGCGCGCACCAACAATTTTCTAAGTTATGCCCGTATTTAATGAAATTGATTGTCACTTGCTTTTCGGTAAAGTAAAACATCGTGAGGAAACCTGCACACAGGAGAGTTCTCCATAAAAAGTTCTCGGAAATGTGTAAAGTTTGCCAACCCACACTTGGCCAGCGTGGTGGACTACAGCCTTAAACCCTCTCTGTGCGAGAGACCCGAGCGCAATAGTGGGACAATTAAGTGTTGTTATGTAATCTTTCATAACGGCATTTATACATAAAATAGAACTATGCCTACGAATTGTTCACCGATCTCCGGAAATTCGTAGCGGATCGAGACCCGAGTATCTAATCAAAACACTCCATCAAGCGCTCATCAACAAACTGTCCCGTCCGATGTATACACGTCATAACTTGTCAGTTTCTTGATCTTGTGCCAACGTAAACAAAAAAAACGTCTGTCAAGTCTGACTCCGACAGTCGACGGTAAGGTTCCTGTTCGAGACTTTATTTATTTACTAGCTGACCCCGCCAACGTTGTTTTGTCATATAAAAGTTGGCTTAAAAATAGAGCTTGGTGATAGAAAGGCGAAAATTGGGGGTATGTAATTTTAGTGCTGCATCATAAAAAAAATATTTGTAAATAAAACTAAATAAATAATGTTGGGCGTGGGCTCCCTCTTATAACTTAAGGGTATAAAAAATTGTTTACAACCTATTCTCAGACCTACCGATTGTACGTACAAAATTTTATAAAAATCGGTCAAGCCGTTTCGGAGGAGTTTGGCAACTGACACTGTGACACGAGAATTTTATATATATAAATTTAACAAATTTGTACACACAAAATATTATACAGAAACTTAAAACTAGACAAATTTGTACAGGTGTTCTACTTATTTCTTTACTTTAATTGATCGCTATTTTTGAGGACAAAGCGAGGGAAAGAAACTAGAACGACAAGTCAAGTTTGACACTTCACGTGAGCTTATCACTCCTAATGTTATTTTGCTTGTCGAAGATCATCATGCGCTCGAACAGTTCTGTTCCGTAAAATAGATCTAAATTTCACCCTAATACGTACAACGAATATTCAACTTTATATCAACACCTATAAATTCCAAAATATTTCCAACACCATTTTTCAAAGTAAGTTAAATATGTGCAACGAATATCTTCATAGATTCTTTGTTATTAAAATATGACTACATAAAGCATGCTTAATCGTAATTGGGTATTTTCTTGGTTCAATAATGATGAGAATAGAAACAAATTCAAAATATTTACTACACCACAAATATTTCCCTATTCCCCTTTAAAATTAAAAATCATTTAGAATATCCGGTAAACCATAATTATGTATTTTATTTTGTTTTTATTTCAATTTCCTAATCCAGAATTTCATAAAAAGGTGTAAAAGACCGACAAACAAACTCGCAAACTATCGTACGAGAGTTAGGTTTTTCATAGTTTCTACGGAACTTTGAAGCGTTGACTTTACGAGTTTCAACATTCATAATTTTAAAGTGGGAGCTTTGTATGCTACTCGTTTGCGTTTTTGGGTCAAGAATCATAATACGTCCAAAGTCTTCATGAGATATTCATTTCTACTTTACCTGTTCCTACTATCATTGCTATACATAGAACTAGTGGTCTGGTGTTAACTGCTAAAAGCCAATATAATACGAGAATATCTATACTAATATTATAAACTTGGTGTGCCCGCAGCGTTGCCGACGTGGAAATCAATGCGTCGCAATTTTTTTCCCGCGTAAATCCAATTACCGCAAGATTTCTAACATAAAAAGTAACCTAAGATACTTCTTATGACATCAGCTATCTGCCAGTGAAAGTCCCGTCAAAATAGGTCTAGCCGTTCCAGAGATTACCCGGAACAGACAGACAGATTTTTTTTAAATACTGTTGTTTTGGTATATGTACCGTGTATACATACATATGCATTTAGTAAAAATCGGTTATTTTAATAGTACAAACAGACATTTCAATTTTATTTAGTTGTATATATGCGAAGGTAACTCTGTTTGTTTGTGACGTGATCACGGCCAAACCGCTGAACCGATTAGGACGAAATTTCATACAGAGAAACCTGAAGGTCTTGAGATGAAAATAGGCTACATTTTTCCCACTTTTATTTTAGTTTTTCCAAGAATTTCATTTTTTTTACATAATAAATAAAACAATGTTCCACAAAAACATTGTACTGGACCCGTCGCTGCTTTTACGGACAGGACAAAGTCTGCCGGGTCTACTGAAATAATTAAAATCCACCAAATGTAGACATACGAACGAGTAAGGCGAGATAGATTACTTAAAAGTTCGCTACTAACTCATCAACTCACTCAAGTAAAACACTCAACACTTCGTCACTAATGCGAATAAATAAAAACTTTTACAATTTACTTCTTCACTTAGACTGGCTGTAAAGACCTTGAAGAACCGCAATTGTAACGTTAAAAGAAGATGTAAAGGGATTTTTACACAGGAGATTTTGTCGCAGCGTGCCACACCATATCACAAACATCTATCACTCGAAAATCAAAATCGAAGACATCCCTAAAACGTTTCTATACGAATCGAGACACAAACTCTTTACCTTCTGCTATACCGTCACTATCAACAATGTACCGAGTAGATTTCTCCACACAAATTGTCCGTTGATTGATCGCACGCCAACATAAACACCGGCGCGGTACTTCTAAACGATGAGTGAGTTAATATCCATAACTAGCACTATGGCACTTTTGGACGATGACGTGGCAAGGTCAATCATACCGACTGCTCTCGAACTTTCTGATTATAAACGCCGGTAATAAATTTCCCGGGAAATAATCTTTTTGACGTGATAACTTTTTATGGGAGGGTAAACCGATTTTGTCACGTAACGCTCTATCTGTAACAGATTGTATGACTTCCCGTTCTCTCACGGCAGACCCTTACTGCTATTTATAGGAATCACAGCGTACAATCGTTAGCGTGATTCAGGATTCGGTACATCGCCGTCTCTAGATGAGTAAGGTAAACAATTTCAATATTAAACGGTTCACCTAAGATTCGTTCGTCATCTTCACCAATTATCATCAGGTGGGGTAGTAGTCAAGCACTAACTAAAAAGAGTCCCCGTTTATACTAATACATAGGAACAAAAAGAAATCTATTAGAATCCGACATTATACGCGATGAAAATAGGCTACTTTTTATACACATATAGGGGAGTTAGCTAATCTATTATAAATACAAGTAAGTCTTAGTTCAAAGCATTACGTAACACATTCTAAAATTAATCTTTAGATGCCAACATAGATGTAGCTACGATATGAATTGAATATACAACATTGGAACTGCAACCGAATAGCATAATATTACATGTTGTTCTAACCCCAAAATGTTTAGGTCAAGAGCAGGAAACAGAAATAGAAGCCGGCAGAAATAATACGTAACCCATTTAATATTACGCTTAAACTATTAAAAATAGTCACCCATACGCCTACATAATCTCGACGCGACGAACACTCATTTAAGATATTCAAGCATGATGAATGTTTGAACTAGGACCGAAACATCGGTTGAAATGCAATAATCGTAAGTACCTGTGACGTACACCAATAATGAAACTGGGATGGGGATGGATTTTTTCATAATATATTTTATAGCACTGTGTGATATAAACCCGCGAACGGACGCGACCGTGCGTAAAATGCGGGTTTAGGTCACACTATGCTATAAATATAAAGACTGTTAAGGTCACTGAAAACCGTGCGTAAAGTGCGGGTTTAGGTCATACTGTGCTCTAGTATGTTTATGAGATTCCTAGAATACTTCTCATCTCGGGAAAGATATTCTATTAAAAGGCAATCATGACGAAACGACAATATTTATATTGAATTATATGCTATTCGAATTGCTACATTTTTCAGTCTCCTTAGATCTCGGATGATAAAGTCATCAAGTCATTTAACTCCAGCGTGATTTCAATAAAATACATTTCCTAAAAAATTCAAATTCATTTCACTCCTATTACGTTTTCTCGACGTCTTTTAGTAAGGAATGCGTTTCAAACGTCGATTTTGTAAGATAACAGAATGATACAGTTTTAAATAAAATTAAGATATTTACTTTTATACATAAGCCTTCTGGTGTATGCCATGCATTATCTCGAGTAGTAACAAAGTCCCTTAAAACAATAAAAAAAAATATCACGAGTGAACCAATGTTTTTTGCAAATTAAGTCAGGCATCTATAGAGCGTAATCACTTTATAATGTTGTAATGTTTATACATTACATTGGCTCAGCCTAAGCCTAAGCCGAGTGTGACTTAAATGCACACTTTTGGTGACGTACGAAAACCATAAGCTAATAGCCACACGAAAACAGTTCTCCATATCTTCTATACTTATTATAAAACAAAGTCCCCTCATCTAAGTGCCCCTTCTTCTCAAAATCTACTGAACGGATTTTTGTACGGTTATTACTAAAAGATAGAGTAATACTTTG
>DWPQ01001996.1:0-11224 GCA_018251795.1 Perichares adela | reverse complement strand
AAAATAATTGTACCAAGTTTCGTTAAAATCCGTCGAGTAGTTTTTGTTTCTATAACGGTTATACAGACAGACAGACACAAATTATACTAATTGCATTTTTGGCACCAGTATCGACCCTTATCACCCCTGATAGTTATTTTGGAAATATATTTCATGTACAGAAATGACCTCTCTACAGATTTATTATAAGTATAGAAGAAGATATATAGATAGACGATAGATAACACAAATAACCGTGAGGACTGTCTGAAGGAACGGCTATTAGAATCGATTCCCATACAACCATCAAATCTATACTATAATATTATAAATTGTATGTAATAATATTATAAATAACTCTGTTCGTCTGTCTGTGATTTGATCACGGCCAAACCGCTAAACCTTTAACTTGTAAAACAAAGTTATCAAACATATTGATGGCTTAATTGAATGACTGTGATACTGGTCGAATTAGGTTTTTACCCCTTTTATTTTTTAACCAACAATAGTTTTTGCGTAATATTACGGGCTGTGTATAAATGTATCAGTGATACCCATATCCCATATAGCGTAACTAAATGAAATTAGAGTCGCTTGCTCCTTTGAATTCGTCACTACATTTAGAATTCCATTTGAGAACCTCCGATCGGTCGAGTTTCAACCTTGGCGCTGGGAACAAAAACTAATTAGTGTTATCATGTTGAATAGTACGGTTGTCCAACTCACCGACTTAGGGCCGAAGCACAGATAAGCGACGACTCCTACCACTACGAAGGAGGCGACGATGACGACCAGGAAGATGGCGGGGTTGTCGCCGGCGTACCGCAGCGCGCGCTCCACCAGCGACTCCTGCGGACGGGGCCGTAGCGCGCTACACTACCGCTACACAACTAGCTCTAATATATAACGTTGTCGATGTATACCACCTGTGTGCTTGAGGGTTACGTGGAGTCTATACATATGCAGGAGAAGTATGCGTTTACAGATACATCTTATAAAACAATAAAATAAATCATGTATGTTATGGAATAAAACGAATTATCAGAACTCTTAAGGTTGCGCTGGACTAAATGTGTAATTGAGTGTGTGTGTGTGTGTGTTTGTGTATGCGTGAATGTCTCTCTCTCTCTCTATCTGTTTCTATGTAATCCAACTCATTGGATTTACCGTTACGCTCGCGAAAAGATTTTAATATATCCTTCGGTCCCCGACAAAATTATACCACACAACATAAAACATAAGTAGCATATCTCATCACAGCCTCTACAATTCTAGCATGTACCAAACAAGTAGCTGGTTATCACTGGTGAGATTAATGCCATGACCTCTCTGGACCGCCGCAGCAGGTATACGAAGTAGATGACGAATGGCACGGCGCAGTAGAGCGCGTACAGCGCCCAGTAGCCCGGCCGGTAGTTGGTGAGGCGCTGCACGCGGCCCCACACCGTGTACTGTGTCCCATATTGTCACCAACGTCAACTATGTGAACCTATCCGTCTTGGGAACGTGTACTTGCGAACCTACTGCTCGTGAACACTTAAGCCCTTGATGTGAATACGCGCTAGGCTTGAAAACGGGTTTGCCCGCAAAATGTAACCTTATAGCAATGTTAACACGTGCGGTATTTAAATATTTTTGTCATGTTCAACCTTACGATATAAGTAATTTAATAGAAAGTTTCAGTAAGGATTTTCTAATGCCTTTTATGTGGTCATCTGCTTTAAAAGTAAACAAAATTTGATGTCTGACCCACTCGTTCAAATTATACATACTCTGACGTGTAATTTTTAATAAGTAGTAAGATATGAAGGAAAAAAAAGAATGATTACTTATTATTGTGAGGTCTGTTAGTTGTGAGGTCAGTGTGTGGTGTGTGGCGGTACCTCGTCACTAGATATCTTGGCGCGTTTAAGTCCGTAGGTCTGCCGCGCCCACTCCTCCGCCACCGCCACGTCATTTGTGATGATCAGATTGTCGAACAGCAGCATGGGCGACATGGACCACAGCTCGAAGCCCACCGCGTGCTGCCAACCAAACACAATGAAATTATAAAAACTGTTACATTTTAAATTCGCCGTCGCTACTACGGATTGAATTTACTATTTATTATTTATCTATTTCATTATCTACAATATTTTATTCAGTTTGCAACTGCCTAGAATAAATCCCGCACGTTTTTATAGTGCGAATATAGATGTATATCAAATAATCATATAACAATTTTGTTCTATTATTTTATGGCATCAGATATCATAATTTAGACAAAATCAAAAAGCATCTGTCAGTTAACTAAAATAACAAAAGGTTACTTTAGTTGAATATAAAGCTAGATTCGGCAGCGCTTAAAGATTACAACGATTAATTTATAATATTAAATATGGAAGAAAAGCTATTGTCTGGTCTCACAGACGACCGCACATTGTTGCGTCAAAGGTGGCATATATAATGAACACATGACAAAAAAACAAAACTCTAAAAACCTCAAATATTTATTTCCCATTGGTCCAAAATTAAAACTGAGACGAGAGCTGTGAGCATAATTGTTCAAACTGCGCAACAAACTCAGTCGCACTAACAATAACAGTGCGGCGTTTTTTCGATACGCTACTTGTAGATATCTCCTTGTTTATAAATAGGAGCCGAAGTGAATAAATAAATATTAAATAAACTAATAATTAAATAAATGAATATTTTGTATTACGATACATCCTGCAAGCAACGATCACAAGCACAGGAGGGTACTTACAATAGGCGTCATCCGGAAGGGCTGGTCATCCTTGAAGTAGTGCGGGTTGGGGATCCGACGTGGGGTCCACTTGCCACGGTAGTTGGGGTTGGGGATGAGCGGCGCGCGCCACACGCCCTGCACACAGACATACATTCATAACGGGCTTCAATCAGATACACTTTGTTACCATAGAATTGTTTAAGTATACCGACGTCCTCGAGTTCAAGTCCTATCTCAAGGCCAAATGTAGAAAATTAAAAAATATATATATATATAGCATTTCTTTATCTGGACTGATGCCTTTTACTTTACTTATTAGATTTCCTTGTAAGTATTATGTAAAATAATATAACAACTTAAACCCTAACTAAAACCCACTTCATACTGTCCAATTTGTCTCAAAATTTATACATGTATAGAGATCTGATGATATTATAATATGCAATTTTTTTATTTTTTACAACTACATATCTATATTTTTTTAGTAAATATTTCACCTAATTATTCAACGAAAATGAATACAAGTTAATGGAATAATTACCATTGATTATCGCTTCATAACATTATTGCTTATTCAAATTATATCTTAATGTACTAAGACTTAGAATCGAGTTTCTAAAAGACATGATATGGCGTCGAAACACGCCTAAATAGTAGCTGTTTCAATAAAGGCTACTTTAACACATCAAAGTTTAATTTTATTATTCTCGTTAAACATTCCTTTGTCACGACACCGACCGATAAGATAAGCTGATAACGACAAATACTCTTGGGTCGGTCTCCGCTCAGGTAAAACTAGTATTACTGTTATTTAATACACCAAGCAGATTCGCAACATCGTATCAGCGACGCCCTGATTGTTACTAAGAATTGATAACCTTGTATAGGCTGTCTTGGAAGTGTAAAGGATAATCCTGAAATACTTTATATGTATTTTACCCTGAAAATATTAGTGACTAACACATAAAATAAAAAATCCTAGGTAGTAATAAAGAAACGTCATTATTTCATTTCTATAATATTGACTTTTTATAGTAGTAGTAGTAGTACTGTGCGCGTCTCTGTACGTAATGTAATAAACGAGTAACGTAAGAATTCCATAGGGATATTGCTATGTTACTCATCACAATGAGCAATCCACGCTCGCCCCTCTATCCGCGTGAAGCTGTAAAGGCCGCTAGGGCGAACAGCAAAATGTCCATCAGAAACAACTCATCACAGACTACATTTTTATATGTTTAATTTATCATAATAAATAGCTGTTGCTAATCACGACTTATTCCCGTGAGATTATTATGCTACATATGCTAATAATACCACAGGTCGTTACGTGGTACCGAAGATGGTACCTTATAGTTAGGATTGGGGATGAGCGGCGGGCGCCAGGCTCCGCAGCCGGGCGCGGCGGCGCACGCGGGGTTGTCGATGAGCGGCGCCTCCCACGTGCCGTCCATCTCCTCGTCCCAGTCCGACGGCTTCTCCGCCGTAGGGTCTGTCAAACAAAATTTTGTTAATAACCAACCACATTTCTTACCTAATAAAATTCTTATACACGAATTTTGTATTACTGGTGGGACATCACATTAGTCCTATTAAAAATAACTTCATCCATACATGTATTGTAACAGTACCCATTATAAATATATATGTACAAACCACTAATTAAATTATACTGACACTATTAAAAGCATATAATGCGAGAAAAAAAATCCTAGTAATTTATTTTGTCGAAAAACTGGCTGCTTAAAGCTAGACGATAAGATTAGCTCATAAGCGTTACTTTTGCTGGTATCCATCGAACTCAGAGACATAGACGCTGGAAGCATCTGGCACCACGAATCACGATAGAGTTATACTAAAGTACCTGGAATCATTTCGGGTTCATCGTCGAGCCAACCGTCGGGCTTAACGGCGTTGGGGTCCGCAATTTGCGCCGGCGCCTGCTCGTCCCAGTCGGCGGGCTTTGTAGCCGTGGGGTCAACGATCTGCAAGAACACACAAAGTTACATACATATGAGCTACTAGAGCCTTAGTCGACGGTTAAATGAGTCATACTGGTGGTAAATTATGCGTTTCCGAGTTTTGAAGGGGTCAACCAGTAGTTTTTTTCTCATCAGTCCAAGAGCCTAAGATCTTCGAGCAGTTAGAAAACGTAAGAACACAAGTAAAATGTTCTGAGCCCCGAGACAAAAATCTTAGCGGAAACTGTTCACGCTCACGCCATTTTTAAAATGTATGGCAATGAAAGTCTCTGCGGAAAGGTTCGTGACGTGACAGCACATCATCTTTCCACAAGGACTGTCATTACAATACATTTTTAAACTCTCTCTGACAGAAAAAGAAAAACTTAGCACACATATTATGTCCAATAATGGCCAGATAACAATGTCATAGTTTAGCGAGCATTGTACGTTACCTTCTCCCTCTCATCCCAATCGGCGGGCTTCATGTCTGCGGGGTCATCAACTTCCTCGGGCGGGTTGACGGGCGGCGTGAAGTCCTCCAACAATGACCCAGCGTTGGCCTCCTTGTTATCCACCAGCACCGTGAACGTGTTGTCCGGCCGTACGATCAGCGTGTACAGGTGAGGCTCCTTGTCCTTGTAAATGTCTTCTAGACGTTTCCTAGGGGTGAGCATATCGAATAGGCTTTTCAAATAGATAGCCGAGAATAGAGCAGCCGAATTATCTCTGGTATGTGTTAACGAAAAAAAAAAGATAAACCCGCTTTATAAGAGGCTGTCTACTTGCAGCTTTAGATTAGTCAGGATTGAGTGTCGTTCAGACAGAAGGTGAATGACCACAAGCACTGCACCCAAAATACGTAAAAACATTTCACAGTTGATATTAGAACAATGGTGGTAGGCCACTTAACAAAGCCAGACACTTAACAAAACCTCATCACCATAGAAGCGATACAGTAATCAATTTTACTAATAGTTTGCTGCATGCTCTCAGTATCATCAATGGTTTACTAGTAGAGATGTCTCTCTAGGGTGAATACGTTAATTAAAGATGAAAATTAAAATCAATGGTTGTGCCAATTATAAGTTATCAATGGAGTGGTATAATGTTTGACTCCTGGCGGCAATCAGTATTTTTGAGCGCTTTCATATTAGATGGGTTGGCCACTATGAGTTGACGACACGGTCGCATGCGTCGCAATTACCACTTACGTGGGCTTCTTGCTGTGCTTCTCCTCAAAAGTGCCATTTTTGGGGTTCTGATGCCTAAAGATGAAGTGCAGCTTATTGTCGTTGCCGCATTTGTCCGGCCCGAACATGATGGTATACGGCGTCTGGTCGTGGAACTGCCGCAGATCCCCCCTCGTGTTGGTGCCCTTTGACAGCAACTTCAGGTACGCTCCGCCGCAATTTTGCCCTTCCTGTTGGAGTAAATTTTCATTACATTTCTTTTCGTCAGTAACAAAGAACAGTCTATAGGTAAACTTAATGCAGATCTTACTGAGGACTGATCATAAAATATGGTCATTGAAATTTATATTAATATACATATTATAATTTCCTATATTTTTCGGGATTAAACTGGGGAGAACAGGGTACACGAGGGACCTAATTCCTGGCGCCATAACCTCATCTAATGGCCTCACCATGTGTTTATTTAGGCTTGTGCTCAAGGTTGGATGGAGCCCCTTACAGCCCAATATGTTTTACATCGTTACAAAAGAAAATTGGTATGTAACCTTGGGATGAAAGTAAAAAAAACATTGTAAATCTCATCAATGGGTATCTTTGGATAGGTTTTCAACAGTAACATTTCAATATTTCAAACTAATATTTTCATTAAAATTAAACGTTTCGGAAATTGCATAAATCAATAGTACAGTCACTTCTAAGTCCAACTTATTTTATGTCTCTTACTTTTAATTTTGGGGTTTATCCCAACTCTAGTTCTGAAACTGTGAGACATAATTTTATTGTGTTTTCTCTTGTTGTTTCTGATGTAAATTTTGCTATTAGTCCTAGCAGCCTTTAAAGCTTCACGCGGTATTGACCAAGTTAAGCTACATTTGCGACTATTAGGAACTCGATTATTGACCGAATGTGATTAAATTTCATGAGCACTTTGGATGCACGCATTGGGTGGTCAAAGAACATTCGAGAATCCGTGTGCTAAGGAGGAATCGATGGGAAAGTCTTGAATAGGACTATTCTGAGTAACTACGTAATGTAATATCGTTGATTATTTTAACCAAACAAAGCATTTTCTGCCGTGTCATTGCCAATTCAAGTGAACTGCGTTTTCGCGGAGCAAAGATCAGCAGAGTCCAATGACGTGTTACTACTATTTTTAGGATAAAGCTATAATCTGCTTCCGAGAACCATCTTGATCTGGTAAGTCGCCAGCAGCTGTTTACGGCGCAATGCGCTTTGAAATTATATTCTTTGTCATATTTTCTTGTGGTTTGTTTACCTCAGTTTGATAGCAAAAAATTTCAATTACGAAGGATGTATGGTTGATAAGGAAGTGTAAAATTGTGCAAATATCGCGGAAATTACAATACAAGTCGGTTTATCCAAAATCGTTTAAAACATTTGAGGATATACTCAGACGAAGAACGAAAGCCTACCATCAACCTTTCCACATCCACCCAGGGTTGACTGGTGGACAATGCCATTAGGCGTTATGTTTGTCCTTTGTTTTTCTCTTTTATGAGGTGACATAAATAAATAAAAAATATAATGCGCCATTGTTCAGCATTAGACGTGGTTTATTATACGAGCTATCGATCAATAAATTATGTAATATAATATAAATATATGCTGTATATATTTATATGACAAAACTGTGTCTACGCTAGTCCAATTCACATTTGATTGATTTTTTAATTATTGTTACGTTATTATCCCCTTCTTCCACGTTAGTTGTCAGACGTCGAGCGCGAGTCTGAGTCGATAAGCCAATTAGAGACAGTTAATACCATAACTACGGCAAGAAATTGCGTCCAAGTACAATACAACATACCTAGTATTAGGAAAACTTCGTTGACCATAATTGGTATGTTTATCTAACACTCAGGTGTAGTTAAACTATCGAAAATAGGCTTATCTACACAAGTTATAAAAAGGTAAAACATTTTTTTGTTAAATGGTTGCAAGTGGGTAATCTCAGGCATTACTGGTAACATTTTAAAAATATACTTTGCTAGATTTTATTCTAATACTGTAGGCAGTTTTTAATCACGGTACCTAAAGCGTACGTAAGTACGTCTACTAATCCGCAGTTAGCCAGCTTAGACTATAACCTAAAACTATGTGACAGTGGGTTGCTATCCAAGACTCCAGCAATGGCATAATTAAGTTTAACAGAATCTATTAATTGATTATCAAATCAAATCTCGACCAACAAGATAGACAGAAACTTCTGAAGCATACATACTGGATTGTTATTATTGACCTTAATTTTACAGCTACAGACAGAAAATATTTTTCATTTATAGGTCAGATAAGATAAGATTGGTAGATAAAATAGGAAGGTAACAAACATACACATACATACATCGTTTAGGAAATAGTATAAATTTGATGGTATAATAGAGCTAATGCTAATGTAAGAGAGGCAGTATAAAAGTCTAGCATTATTCCACTTATGCTTAGGTACTAACTTAGGTGACTCTGACTTCACGGAATTGGCATGTTATATAGCACTTGTTTTGATTCTAAATTGGTTGTAGGTCTCCACACAACATTGGTTGATTAAGCATAACACGTGAAGCTTACCTGCATAGTCACTTCATACTGGACGACCAAAGGCTTGTCTTTAAACTGGAAGGGCCTGTCCAGTAGAGCAGAGATTGCCGCATGCTTGGCTTCAGTCGTCAATACTAATCCCAAGTCATTCTTCAGTATCCGCCGCGCCGGCGATTGGATCTACACAAAATTTACTATTAGTATTGTATTATGTACTAGCTGACCCTGCAAACATTATTTTGTTCACGCAGACATGAACCACTTACCAACTTCTAGCCACATGTTTCTTTAAATTGGCATAACTTTTTATTTATGAACTAATTGACATGATATATTATTATTAGTGTAAACCACACCTAAATAGGATAAGCCATCTCTGAAATTTGTGTGCACAAGTGCAAAGACAAAGAAACAAAAATTTGATTAATCATTGTGTTTGGTGCAGTTGCGTTGATAAAGGTCCCAATATTATTTTTCTCATATATCTTCCATGTACAGACACTGATTCCTTTACATTTTTATTGTAAGTATAGATTTGTGTTTTATTATGTATTATTAGATCTGGCTTTGTACAGGTGCTAGAGCATATTATTCCTAGATGTTTCCATACAAGGATTGCATCAGCTTGTTGGGTGGAATATGTAGATTACATTTAAATTTAACAGATGTCTTATAAACTATTTTGATGTATTTCAATACACCAAAAGAAGCTAAAATATTAATTTATATATGACATTGCTCAATTCTGCCTAATTACTCATAAAAAGAAACTTATTATCTTTTCGCTTTACAAATGACAGGACAACATACAATAATTGTCCGTGTGAAAAACCTTGAGTGGATAAGTCATTGTAAGTCATTGCAAATTCCGTCATTTGTGTGAGACCCAATGCTTAAATTTATTCTTGCGCATGTTAGTTTGTACTTTACATTAACTCTTAAGATATTCAATTAAGTTATGGTTTAAGGATTATCATAATGTGATGAATGTAATGATTTAAAGTAGCTAAAGTATTCAACATAAATTCTGTATTTGACATTTAAATTAACATAAACTATGCTCTTGCTTGAGTTAACTAATAATAGACATAACCACTTCTTTTTAATTGGTGACTTGGCATAATAGATAAAATAAATAACCAAATGTATAGAGCCCTTTACACCCCAAACTGTAATACAATAGTGGAAATAAGTGTTGATTTGCACAAACCTCCCATTTTCCATCATACTTTGCAATGTTCTCATCAACACCTTGCTTCTTGGCTTCTGACTTAACCCACTTCCTATTGAATGCTGCTTCATCATCAAAGTGCTCTGCCAAGTACACTGACTGAGGGTTGACCTGGGGAGTGCGGTACTGATCATCTTCTTCCACCTAATGACAGACAATAAAATACTTTAATAAAAGTTAAGTAATTCTTTAATGAATTTCTGATATCAGATTATTATCTATAACATCTAGAGAAGATCTTGATAAGTTTGTCTCAATTTAATATTAAATTTATACAATATATGTACTTTTGTTACCAACATTTTGACTACAATGACAAATTCTATATTAGATTTGATGTTTACAATGCCAACTTTTGTAATTTAGAGACAGATTTATTAGTGATGTATTTATTGTATCCTGGATTTAGCTTCAAATAATACAACACTATACAAATATTTGTTAGCATCAAATTAGAATTTGAAATGTTAAAATCAATTGAACGATAAATATATAATAAAGTTAAAATCTAGCCGACAACTAACCTCAACGGTGACTTCGTCGTCAGCTGCGGAGTCTTCTGTGCGGATGGCTGGCACTGCTAGTAACAGCACGACACACAAACACAACCTTTTTATAAACAGACCCATCTGAAAGAAATACCTTACCGCTTTAATATACCGACATAATATCTGTATTGCAGAATTTAAGCTAACCGAAAAGTATGTTTATGAGCCCTTGTGCAATTGACTGCCACGGACGCCGACGTCCATTAATTGAATTATAAATCTAATTTCCCATTCCAACCATCGGGACAAAATGAACGCATGGTACCGGATATCCTCAATAAAAGTAATAAGTCATGACCATTTAACAACATTTTCATGAAATCAGTTATTTCGTTGATTTATTAATATGCTACTTCATTTGTTCTAACCTCGCTCTTATCGAAACAGGATTAGTCTTCAAGTAAACATTAAATACGTTGCTTGTGACACTAACAAAGTATGTATTATCAGTTTACTTAGCCACAAGTCGAGTAATAAAAACAATTTAACAATTTTTTTTCACATCCACAACAAGTCGAGCAAGAATGAAATATCACCAGTCCAGTGTCACCACAGAGACAGACTACTAGAAGAAGAGACGAAGTTATTACAAATAACGTCCCTCCATTTGATTGATGTATTTTTATTTTCTGTGGTCCAAGAGTTCCGATTGGGTCGTTTCGAAGAGCTCTGCCAACCAGCCAATCGCAACGAAACAGTTGTCAACGGTTGGCTCAGCAGTTAGTATTTATAAACTGTAGTCAGTCACTGACCTCAAACTCTATATTTTATTAGATTAATGTTAATAATTACCACATTCTCGTTTGTCGCCTTTGACATAATAGTATCCGATATTAGTTCCGTAATCCAGGTGTCAAGTTTGAGATAGATTTATGACGGTTCCAATTTCAAAATTTCCACAGATAGTTAATCATTATAGGAACTAATTGCAATAGGGCTAAAACATAAACAATGTAGCACGGACCTTAAAAGATATTATGTACGGTGGTACTGCCCAATTAAACATTTTACATTTCTGATTACTTGAA
>DWPQ01001995.1:0-11224 GCA_018251795.1 Perichares adela | reverse complement strand
CCGTTACAGATTCACCCGGACAGATAGGCGAGATTGAAATGCTCAGCAAGAGAACAACTAAACTATGCTCAGCCAGATAAAAATTTAACTAGGGAAGAGGTGGTGAACCCTCTTGTACCTCTCTAGATGCCACAAATAATTTTTTTCCAAAGTTAATTTTGTGCACTGGAAATTCAGTATCAATTGTCCAGTGAAGGAAAGCATTGTGTAGACACTTGCAGGGCTGAGTTCTCCATAATCATATCACATATCAGGCACAATGAAATTCATATCAAGCCCGTTCCAAATAAAGGTTAAAATAGTACATTACGATAAGACCTAAGTGGTCTATCATTGCCCGGAGTGTAGTGCTAAACGTAGTGCAATGATAGACCACGTAGGTCACAAGTATCGTATATTATTTTAAGCACTGTGTGAAAAACACCCGCGCACGGTCGCGACCGTGCGTAAAATGCGGGTTTTTTCACACTGTGCTATAAAGGATATTAACTACCTTATAGGTTATTATTATTACGTATACCTTAGAAGGAAGTATTAGGATATCCTGGGATGAGAACTATTGTACTTAAAGATTCATATTAAAGTTTCAAATGTGACGAAAACCATCTTAATTTACCCTGGATTTTTGCGACGTAGTAACAGTTAGGACTAAACTTCTAAAAAAAAAAATCTTTTTCGTTGTTCAATAAGGCGCAAAGCAGTACTATGTAAGATAACATACCTATCTGGCGGTCTTTCGTCCGGGAACAGTGATTTGAACATCTGTGAAAGGCGTGGGATGGACCTCAAATGTGTTAGAACCCTCGTCTTCATCTCCTTGCTGCTCCCACTGTTAATACCCACTGTGATCGCACGTAGCACCTTTCGAAGCACTGTCGGTTTGCGGCTAAACGACTTCTGCAATAAACCAGTTCTATTAAGTTCTAGCTGACTCCCCTTTAAGTGTAGCTACGATCGGTTATTCGAACGCCTGTTGTTAATAACATAAAAAGTCACCTATAGTTGTATCAAATTGTTTTACTATGTACATCATTTGTCATAATTACACATTTCTCCGTAGGAATTAAGCATTTTTCCGCAGCAAAAAGTAGCCTATGTTCATCAGGAATAATGTCGGCTTCTAATGGTAAAAGAATTGTTCAAATCGGTCCAATAGTTTCGGAGCCTATTAAATACAAACAATCAAATCTTTCTAATATGAATAGACATTCTAGAGACCATCATTAATCCATTTTTAACTCTACAAAGTTTAACTAAGGGCATACTTTATAAGATAAATGCCATTGCTGTTACCCATGCTAATATTATGACTGGAAGTAACTGTCTGTCTGTGACCTGATCACAGCCACACCAATTGCGATGAAATTTTATATAGAGATACTTGAAGGTCTTGGCATGACAATAGGCTACTTTTCCATAAATATATTTTTTAAGTTGTACCAGAAACTTCATAGTTTAATGAAATAGTCGCCGAAAATGGGCTTACTAATCGGTTACATGGTGTACACTGTCTCAACCTTATGAGATAAAAAATATTCTACAAAAACATTGGCTGCTAGTCGCTGCTTTTCCGGCCAGGACAAAGTCTGCCGGGTGTACTAGTTAGTAAATAAATGTAACTTACTGTGGAAAAACTTGCCAGCGAAACAATAGAAAATCCGAACGTCGTTACATACAACTCGGACTGAGACCTGTAAATAATCAATCTCTTATTCTGATTCCAATAACCTATGTATTCCTATATTATCATCAAAGTTCTTTCCCGTTACTGGGTTCGGGATTCCCACTACTGGTTTCACAAAGGCTTTAAAACTCTATCATGCTGGCCAAGTGCAGATTTACAGATTTTACATACGTCTGAACATTTGCGACAACTCTCAGATGTGATTCCTCACGATATTTTTCCGTATCGAAGCAACAAAATTCTAATACGTATAATTTTAAAAATTAGTGGTGCAGAATTCTAACATAAGTTTCCCGAGTCACATACTTTCAAACAAGTAATTTGTTCTCTATAATTTTTGTTCTCTTTAATACGTGATTACATGTTTCTTGTTTATCTTCACAGGAAATGGTCAAGTGGTCTTAAATAGTTAAGAGCACTAAATTGGTTTCATTAATGCACTGCAGGGCACGGATTTCTTCCCGTAATATAAAAGGTCGAAAAGGTATTCTACCTCATTACTATTTTTAAAAAGGGGATATGTTAAGTTTTCTCTTCGTGTAATAATATATAAAGGGTTTTCTAAATTATTATGTCTAAGAACCATTAAAAAATATATATTTTATGATAAATATGAGGTATTATTTAACCTGTGAATCATAATGAGAATACATTTTTTCATTTGCTGCGAAGATATGTACCAACCACTATTGTAGAGCGCTTCAGTTACTCCTTTACTCTGAAAAAAAAAAACAAATTAACAATTATGGTCAGTTAGGTATTTATTGGTATTATATAACAACCCATAATTGTCCCACTGCTGGGCTCGGGTCTCTTCTTACACTGATTTTCATGCTGGCCACGTGCAGGTTGGCAGACTTCACACACCTTCGAGAACATTGAGGAGAACTCTCAGATATGCAGGTTTCCTCACGATGTTTTCCTTCACTGAAGCAAATGATAAATTAATTTCGCACATAACTTTTAGAACATTAGTGGTGCGTGCCGGATTCGAACACACGACCGGGAGACCCAACGTTCAAACCACTAGGCTATCACTGTTTTTTTGTTAGTCTATGGTTAATAAACTCTTTATTTATTTAAAATACTTACAGCATCTATGAGTTTTTGTCCATACAAACACAGCATCCATATTTGAGCAGTGGCGGTTGTCAAAAATATCTTGTATTCCATTGAATTCCATTTCTCTACGAACTAAATATATTGAATTGTTATCTTTTATTTACTTTTTATAAGATAGTTATCATCACAACCAGAAGAAACATCGTGTTCCTAATTTAAATGTACACTGTGTTGTTTCCCTCCCTTTCTCTCTCACCTTTCTGTGTATATGTGTGTGTACATTAGTAGTGTTGTCCCTACTTGTTGCTCCTTTAATACCGTAACCAAAGTAAGTTTTATGTCCTGTGTCTAGACTAGACGGTACTAGACACCAAGACATCTTTTAATAATTTGGTGCTTACTTAGACGTCGAGTTTATGTCAGTATATTATTCTCAGAATACCGTTCAATTAATTAACGGTTTTACTGAAATTTTTAGTTGTAAATTTTAGTTTTGCTTCATATAATCATTTAGTCGTCGTACCGTCTGCTGCCATAACAACCCATAATTGTCCTCCTGAGAGGATTAAGGCTGACCACTACGCTGACCAAGTGCGGGTTGGCAGACTTCACACACCTTCGAGATCTTTTTAACTCTCCGTTGTGCAGGTTTCCTCACGATGTTTTCCTTCACCGAAGCAAGTGATAATTCATTTGTAATACGCACATAATTTAGAAAATTATTGGTACACGCCGGGATCGACCGTACGACCTCCCGTTCGGGAGACCAATGTTCAGACGACCACGCTATCACTGCTGTTATCGGCGCGGTGCCGCAAAGCGGTTTTGTGTGTAGACTGTAACTTAGCAACCACTAGGTTCAAGTTTGTAACTTTCGCTACTTCTAACTTCTAACTATCTTTCGCTGCACCGCTTGTATGCATGGAGCAGCATAACTAATTTATGTTCGTGAACTATATATAATACTTACAACACAGCAAAAGCCACAGAAACAAATGATGATGGAACTGTTCAAGAAATTCAATAGCAACGCGAACGAAAACATGTCCTCCATATCGCGTGACAATCTGTATGGAAAACAGTTAGATTACAAGATAATGGTCTACAGCATAATTATCATCGCCATCCTCATCATCGACAACAAAATTATCATCAACATAATTATCATCAGATTAATCATCATCATTGTTAGATTGTATCAAAATAAAAGTATTTAACATATGTCTTAAAATAAAAAATAAAGAGTCTGTCAGCTATATTCACTTCTTTCATTATAATCATTAGCATAATCATCAAAATCATAATATACCACTCCCTGGCATTATTAATTTCTGAATAATAATCATCATCATCAACATCATCACCATCCTTATCTTCAGCATAATCATCGTCTATATCCTCATCACCATCGTCACAGTCAACGTCATCCTTATAATCATCTCCATCCTCCTCATCATAATCACCATCAACGTATTCATCATCTCCAACCCCATCATCATCATAATCATCGTTATCGTCATCACATATGTTTACCGTTCACTTCTTAATAATACAAAACATGCTTGTTTGAATACAACACATTTAATTATTTGTTATTTATTTATTTACCTTTTAATGGAAGTCTTAGTATAAACAATAGGCGAACTTAATGCTAAGTGACATTCTGTATCACTTAACGTTTGGTTTCATTGAAACTGTGCGGAAATTATTTAAGTACCGTATAGTTATATAATAATATTATAGTTACTTACCTAATCAATGCCTGATGTTGTTTCACGATCTTTCCCATTTCTTTAAATTCCACGGACTCACGATCGTCATCATCCATCAATTTACCACGTTCCGAGTGGATTTCAGCGTGTTCGGCTGAATCAAAGTGATATATCATGACATTATTCTTCTTGTGGTTTTATAATATCAACTGCCAGCGTCCCCGGTTCTGCTCGCATGGAAAACAGTGTGTCGCAAAGTTTTTCCCGCATAAACCAGAACCCGGGGGAATTCTAAGATAAAAAGTAGTTAGTTACTCCATATTACATCGGCTATCATTCGGTGAAAGTCCCGACTTAATCGGTCAAGCTGCTCCTGAGATTAGCTGGCACAAACAGACAGATAGTTTTTTTTTTTAAATTTTTTTTGGTATATGTGCTGTGTATACATTCATATGCATTTAGTAAAACCGGTTATTTTAATATAACAAACAGAGACTCCAATTTTATTTAGTTGGATAGTTAAATCAAATCAAATCAAATCATTTTATTTGCTATAAATGTGGTACAATGGTGGTATCTTAATACAATAAAAGTTTCGCACATTTAGCTTGTCCAAGCATGCAAATATTTAAATTTTTAAATAATAATTTAATAAAATTTTAAATTAGTAATGTCCATATGTCAATAATAAATAATCATGTCAATCTGTCAATAATAAAAAATTAAAATAATAATCATACGTATATCATAAAAATCTAAAATAATAAAATTGAATTAGGTACATTAAGTTGGAACAAGTTCATTTACAGAATAGAAACATTTGTCAAGTAACCACGTGCTTAATGCCTTCTTAAATTTAATATTAATATGCTTATCTTTTATTTCTTTTGGTAATTTATTGTAAATTTTAACAGCCATGCAATAACAATTTTTACTATATTTGGTAGTTTTTGCTAATGGCAATACTAATTTACTCGGAAATCTCCCTCTGTAATTAAGAACTTCCTTTTTTGCACTAAAAATCTGTTGATGGGAGTGTACAAGGTTACATATTTCGTATATATATAAGCACGGTAGTGGTAGTAATTTTAACTTTTTAAACAGAGGCCTACAGCTAGTAGTACTTGGTACATTACAGATTGCACGTATGCATTGTTTTTGTGCAATGAATGCCTGATTTATGTGTACTGAGTTACCCCACAGTATAATACCATACTTTAAGACAGAAGCCACATATCCGTGGTAAGCAATTAGAGCCGTTTTGACGTTGGTAAGTTTAGTCAAGCGCCATAAAGCGTAAGCAAAGCTATTGATTTTATTGCAGACCATTTCTATATGTGGTTTCCATGAACATTTGTCATCAAGTGTTATCCCTAAAAATATCACAGACTTAGCTTCAGTTATTATTTGATCATTATGCGTAATTTTAAGAATTTCCTTATTTAATTGTTTATTATGGAATCGTAAGTATTTAGTTTTATTAAGGTTAACATTTAAGTTATTTATTTTCATCCAATTTATTATTTGCTGGACTGTGTCATTAATTTCATGTTGAAATGTTGTAAGGTTTTTACCTTCATCAGGTATTACTACGGAGACATCGTCTGCATAGAGTGTGCAATAATGCTTTGTTACATTCGGGAGATCATTAATGTATAACAAAAACAATAGTGGGCCAAGTATACTGCCTTGTGGAACTCCTGTTGTATTTATTCTGATGTCTGAGTTGTATGACTTAAGGATTTTTTTATCCAGATGATTAATTTGAACATATTGTAGCCTGTTGGATAAATAAGTACTAAGCCAATCATACACTCGGCCGCGTAACCCATATGCTTCACATTTTTTTAAAAGGGTAGAGTGACTGACAACGTCAAAAGCCTTACTCATGTCAAAGAATATGCCAATCACAGGTATTGATTTGTCAATATATTGCATTACTTTTTCTATGAAATTAAAGGTAGCTAAGGTAGTTGATTTTCTCTTCTGAAATCCAAATTGTCTCTTACATAAAACGTTATGTTTGTCTAGAAATGAAGTTATCCGAGTATGTAGCGATCTTTCAAATATTTTTGACAGAACAGGAATGAGTGAAATTGGTCTATAATTTTGTATATCCTTCTTGTCACCTTTTTTGAATAAAGGTTTAACAATTGATGTTTTTAGAAGTTCCGGAAATGTCCCTTGAGTGAAAGATAGGTTTATGAGATGGACTAGTACAGGTGCAAGAGTTGTTACGCCTTTTTTTAATAGAAATGTGGGTAATTCGTCATAGCCAGTAGAATACGTGTTATTTAAGGACATAATTATTTTGTATACTTCTTTTGTGTCCGTTGGGTACAGATACATACTGGAATGTATCATACTTGATTTTATGCAATATTGGTTTTCATTATCTTTTTTGTTACAACTACCTAGATTTATATAATTTTCATTAAATATATTTGCTATCTTGTCAGGGTCGGATATACTTTTTCCATTGTAAAATATTTCATTAATGATTTTTATATTGCATGATTGTGAGGAAACATTTTTTTTAATAACTTGCCAGGTGACTTTGCCGATGTTGTTTGCTTCTGCGATATATTTTATATTTTCTTGTCTTTGTGCCGTATCAATACAACATTTTAATAATTTAGAATAAGAAATGTACTTTTTTTTATTACTTAAGTTTCGTTTTTTATAATATTGAAATCTGAGGATTCGTTTTGTAATGCAAGATTTTCTTATACCTTTTGTTAACCAATTTATTCGATTTTTAGTATTTTTAATTTTCACAATTTTAAAAGGAAAGCACAGATTAAAAAATAAAATAAATGTTTCATGAAATGTCCGAAATGCTATATTAATGGCGTTATTTTCGTAGACTTCTGACCAAGAGAGACTTTGAATGCAATCTAAAAATTTTTTAATATTTTCAGGACTAAAATCTCTATTTTTCTTTAAAAAGTAAGTAGTTTCAGTAATCTTTTTATCGACAGAAACCACCACGGATTGCGCTTTATCGTGATCTGAAAGTCTCAGATCATACAGTTCACCTTTAGCTTCGAAATCATTGCTAAATATAAGATCTATACATGAGTTTAGTCTTGTAGGATTCTTTATATGTAGGTGGTAACCATTATTTTGTATGATTCTTCTAAGCTCCCTGGAAGTTTGCGTATCTTGTAAAATATTAATGTTTAAGTCCCCACATATAAATATTTTCCATTTCTTTGCTTTATACCGTAGTTTTAAAAGTAAGTTTTCTAGTTTTGCAAGGAATGTTTGTGGGTTGGATAATTTTGAATCTGGAATTCTATACAAACATAAGATAACACATTTATAACATGGAATTTCAATTCCACATACTTCAAAGGATTTCGAGCAACACAGGTCCTTTAGCAGAGTTACTTTATTAAAATCAATATCTTCTTTGCAAAATATACAGACTCCACCTCGTTTTTGATCATTCCTAGAGTAGCAGTCGGTTAATTTATAGTTATTTAAATGAAGCAGAGATACGCTATTTGATTTCACGAACGTTTCGCTAAGACAAATTATGTCTATATCGATGTTATTTTCCCTTAATTCTTTTAGAGCTATATGTAACAAGTCACGTTTACTAAGAAAACCCGCTATATTTTGATGAAATATACGAATATGTTTACTGTCCTCGAAAAAACTGCATTTCGCAATCAGTATTTTTTCTTTTTTTGTTTATCACGGGGAAATAATCAAAAATAGTTTTTTGACGTAAAATTTTTTGACTTCTATGTAATGATTTATTGATTTTAGGAAAGTAAGCCAAAATCGTATTTTTATTTTTGCAATATCCCTGTGTCTGTTTCATATTTAGTTTAGTGTACTGTTTTTTATTATAGCATATTATATCATTATTATCTCTGTCAAAGGAATTTTGCAGGAATGATCTTTTTTTATATCCACAGAGATATTTCGTTTTGTAATCCAAATAATCTATAGTCATGTTGATTTTATAGCACATTAAATTTATATTAGTATGTAATGATTGATTATATTGAATGAAGTGAGCGTGATGATGTGTTTTACATATAAGTTGCAAGTTCTGGTTCAACAGTCTTTCATTAAGGTGTATATTATTGTCAATGCTTAGGACGAGAACTATGTTTTTGCTTAACAATTTGAGGATAACACTTAATTCAGATGTTATTTTTACAGGGTTTGCATCATTTTCTCCTATACATATAATAATTTTATCATCACATTGAAATTGATAGTCTTGAAGGGTCTTGGTGATTTCGTCACAACTTGCGTAGGGCTTTGTAAACGCTGATACATCATAATGATTATATGCCGTATTTCTTCGGGATGCAATTAAAGAAGTTGCTAGGCCAGCGACTTGTTGAGTACCAAATATATATATAGTGTTTAATTTTTTATTGATTTTTTTCTCTGCGAAGCCATTTGTAATATATGAATTTGTTTGTGTAGCTATTTCTTTTTTTTCTTTACCACCGCATTCTTCTTGTCCTATTTCCTGTGGGCCTTCAGTCACTTCGGTCTCATTAGCAAAGTCCAATCGCAATGGTTTAATTTTTCTAATAGTTTTTTTCTTTTTGTTTGTTGAAGACTGAACACTTGACTTGGTTGTTGACGTACAAATAGTAATGAGTTCCCGAATTTTTCTTTCTTGTTCCGTTACTTTAGTGGTAAGAGATATGTTTTGACTATTCAAAATTTCTATTTCATTATCAGCGCTTTTTAATCTTATTTCTAGATCTTTTATCTTTTCTTTTAAACATTCTATTTCATCACTAGTATAAACAGTAGATAAGTCTGGTAAGCTATTGGCAGTACTTGACTGTAGCGAAACCGATGCAAACTTATTTTCTTCATATTCTGACAATGATTCGCAAGATCTTTCTCTGATTAAAGTTGACTTCTTTTTACGATACGTTATGTTAAAATATTGTTCCATTTCCGTATTTTAGTTTTATATAATACTCAATATCTTTTATTAGTTTTTTAATGTAATGTTTTCCATATTGTTGTCTTAAAATTTTATTTAATTTTTTTTTTTTTTCACAAAAACTTGTCCGCCCGCTGAGATTCGAACTAGCGTCCTTTTGCTTAGGACGAGTGTTGTATCCGTTACACCAGCGTGGAGTTAACCGCAGTTGTGAATTTTTTGACCAGATCGAACAAGTTGCTTTCCAGTATGTAGGAACACAGATTTATAACATGCAGGTAGATTTGTATAACTTGTAACGACTAATATTTATCACAACAGTTCACTGATTTTATTGCACTTTTATCGTTTTTTAAACTTCACATCTAATGTTTTTGTATTGTTTTTATGTAGTTATTGTTTATTAATATAGAAAAACACTTGTAATTGTTTTATTATGAAGTTTAGTTTAATTTTTTAACGACTGCGTCTCTGATTTTTTTTTGGCGTCACTTTTAGTATTAGTTTATTCTTTTCGCAATGGATAACACTTTCACTGATTTATTAGAATATTAAGTAACAGATATTGATGCCACTTATATTATTAGTTCATTTTTTCTAATTTTAATCGTAAAATATATACAGAGCTAATGTTTGCTGTGACAGTGACATCAGAATCAATCAAGTCAGAGGTTCTTTGTGCATTTATGTATTATTGTGATCGTGTGGTGGTTCAAATTCAACCTTAAATCATTGCAAAAAAAAAAGTTTTCAATAACTGCGTTTTCTACGCAATAAAATCACTGAAAATACGCAAGAAACTTTTTGATAACCACCGTTGTCATTTGCATAGTAAACGTCAAAAGAGTATATGTACGTATATCTAGTATGCACGTGGGCTCCTACACATAAACTATAAGTGTGCGAAATTTCATAATGCTCCGTTTGCGCAGTTTTCGTAAAAAGGGATCCAAAGTTTTTGCTTCACGTATTTATTTAATGACTTGCTGACACCGCAAATATCTTCTTGCCATATAAATTGTATTAAAAAAGGGGTTGGTCATAGAAGGGTGAAAATGAAGGGTTGCGTGGATTTTTTAATGTCAAGTTATAATATTATAATAATTATTAAAAAATATATAAATAATCATCTTGAAAATAAAATAAGTATGTTTGGGATGGACCACCCTTATCACTTAGGGGTATCAAAAATAGTTTACAACCTCTTCTCAGACCTACCGAATGTACCTATAAATTTCATAATAATCGGTCAAGCCAATATATAATTCTATATATATAAAATTCTCGTGTCACAGTGTTAGTTGCCAGACTCCTCCGAAACGTTAGTTCTCATTTTTCGTAAATATTAAGTACTATAATGTATGAAACGTAACTGTCTCTCTTACTATATTTACTAACTTATATCTCCCTCTCAACTTCCGTTTCACCTCACCTTATATCTACACTAATATTATAAAAAGGAAAGATTAATTTGTTTATTTGTATTGAATAGGATCAGAAACTACTGGACCGATTTGAAAAATTCTTTCACCATTCAAAGCCGACATAGTCCCTGATGAACATAGGCTACTTTTTACTGCGGAAAAATGATTCATTTCTACGGGAAAACGGGTAATAGGTACAAATAATTTACAGGGGTCAGCTAATTTGTTTTACAGTTGAACTTCAGAATACAGTCGATAGCTATTTGGCTTAAAACTGACAATTACTAATGGTTGCGAAGTTGCCAACGAACAAATAATAAATACTGCGTGCCAACTACGATATCTATATATAAATACGTGAAGCGAAATCTTTCAATCCCTTTTTACGAAAATTGCGCGGACGGAGGAGTAT
>DWPQ01001994.1:0-11227 GCA_018251795.1 Perichares adela | reverse complement strand
TGCAACGTAGCATATGTCCTGTCCATTTCCATTTTAGATGGTCGATACGAGTTATTATATTTGTTACTTTTGTCTTCATTCTTAGATCCAGATTTCGCATTCTGTCGCTGCGTCTGATCCCCGACATGCTTCTTTCTATAGCTCTTTCTGTTCTGTTCTATTCGGTATACGCATCGCTACCCCTTGGTGACCACGAGCGTAACCCTGCAAACCGCACACCGCACGCACGAATACAGATGTCCATATTGCAAACCAAAATAAAGTTAGACTTTAAACTTTAGTCTGTTCGTGCTTTGTAGATTTCACCCTAAGACATAAATGAATGTGTTTGTATACATAAATGGATTCTAATAATAGTATGTTCGGTTTAACGTCACACTTGGCCGTAAATGAGTGATACGCCCTTAAGCGCGTGATATCCCAATTATTTCAGCCGTGAAAGACGTAGTGTTACTTCCGGAGATATGTTGAAACGTTTACATATAGGTGAGATTGAGTTATCTCCAGTTGTTATTAGGTGTAAGCATTGAGCGATACTTTAATAAATTTCGATTTTGTTGCTGGAGTTTTCCAGAATGTTCTGTTTCCCTAATCTTTAATATAATATGGCTTATATAATTCGTGACTGTGCGTGGTTGTGTAACTCAAACGATTTGACGTATGGAGTTCATACTAGATACATTTGTTTTGTCGAGACAACGGTTTTTGGCTATGATAAGGTTTGATAACTGAACTAGTCAAGTTATAGAAGAATAAGATATTTTTTTGTTAATGAAATATATTGCGGAATATCTAAATTTTAACCTTTTTCTGTCTGTTAAAGTTTAACACGCATTAAAAGTTGACTGTTATAGAATGCATATTAATCAATTTAAAAAAAAGGATTAAAATAAATATTTTTAAAGCAAATTAATTTAGACAATAAAGAGGGAAGTTAGTTATACTTTGTATTATGTATATATTTTTTTACACTTACAAATTTAACTTTTATGAATCAAGGAATACAGATGTTATTCGGTTGCAGGGTTCTGTGGCGAGCAGTCGTCTTATAGCAGCGTCGGTTCCACCTACGATTACTTCTCTATGTTCGATTCTTGGGATGGAAATTTACCAGAAGAATCCTTTCATTGTAAGTATTTTATTTAAGATTAAGTTTACATGTGTGCATGTTCTAATGTTCTTGAAGGAGTATGGAGTCTGCAAACCCGCATTTGAACAGTGTGATGGATTATGGCATTAAACCTGATACGGAGACCCGAGTCCAGCAGGGGGACAATTATGGGTTTTTTGATAATAATTACATGTTCAATAATCGTATAATGTTTCTGCCTGCCGAGCGAAGTCTCAAGTTCAATTCCCGATCAGAGCATTTTCGCTTTAGATAAAAGATTGTGTGTGTTTCATATGTCAAACCGGCTTTCATTTATGATTTTAAACATATCAACGTTTGAAAGACAATATTACTGATGACATTTAGGGAATATTACAGGACCAGCGAAATCAATATGACAGGTATGAACGAAATATATTTGTATGCGAATATTTCGTGGTCAGAATAAACATTACGTCTATTAATTTAGATGCATGCAGTTGGGTCAAAGGTCTTGCAATACACAACCACAGTACCTATATAATCTATAATTATATAACAAATCCGTATAAAAGAAACTTTGTCTGTGACGTAATCACGGCTAAACCGCTAAACCGACTGTGATGTAATTTCATATGTGGAGGAGAGAAACTTGAGGGTTTTGGGATGAAAATAGGCTATTAAAATCCGTTTTTTTTAATTTAGTTTTTCATGGAATTTTATTGTTTTACGAGACATAAAAACGAATGTTATACAAAACATTCTCCTCGTCCCATCGTTACTTTTTCGGGCAGGATAAAGTCGACCAGGTCGACTAGTACTAACATGAATGGTAACACAAAAGTTAAATAGCATGATATAATTGTTGGTTTGGTATAGCACCCCCTGGCCGTAAGCTGAGCACATCTAGCTGTGGGAGCTGGCAGCGGAGAACGTTTCAGAGCCTCAACACCAGGTTCGATCTCGGGCAGAGCGCGGATGTGTTAAAGGTGCCCACTGGTAGCACGGTCAGCGGTAGCGACTCGCAGGTTGGTACATGTTTAAACTTATTGGAAAAAAAATCAGGAACGTCACGACTTCATTTTTCGAACTCAACACTTCGAACTCAACAATCTTAACTCAACACTGGAACTTAACAATCTTAACAAATCATTCGAACTCAACATACGAGCTCAACACTCGAACTAAACATACGAGTTCAACACTCGAACTCAACATTCCTAATTCAATATTCGTACTCAATATTCTAACTTCATATTCCAGATTCATAATTTACACAAAAATAAAATGCTATTTTCCATTCCTGTTTTTACCTAACTTATCGCGAGTTTGTTAGGTTAAACAAGTTTAAAAGAGTCAATACATCACACTAGCCTTCAAAATATATTCGCCTTTGGGTTTACGGATATCCTTAGTCCGCAGTTGCCAATTCAAATAAATTGATACAAATTCAATTCAAATTCAAATTCATTTAATCGAAGTAGGTTTTTACAAACATTTTTCGAAAGTCAGTTTACGCCATCGCTTCAGCAAGTTCTACGATGACCTACTACCCAAACATCGAGTACTCGTAACCTAAATCTAAAAAGCATCAAGTCAGTTCAATGCAGCGCCCTTATGGAAACCTCTGGTATTTATAATCCATGGCCTGGACGTATGTTTACAAATAGTTTATCAGAATTATCACAGCGTGGCGCGTGATTCGTCACGTGGGTGATCGAAAGCGATCCCGGCGTGTCCTTCACGCGATCATGTGAGTCCTATCCGAACGTTCTGAGGCCCATGTTAAGGGCTTATCACGGAGAAATATGATTTTTATCTCTAAGGAAACTTTTTAGTTTCTATTAAAGGCTTTGAATATTTAAGTTGCGTTTAATATTTTTATTTCGTTGGTTATTAAAAAAGGTTTAGCTAATTTATCATAATAGAAAAGATTAAACTCGTATTTTATTTTATTTTATTTAAACATGCAAAACTTACATTAAGGGCGACCTTGGTGGTTTACTGTTAGTGTCGATTTATTTTAATTGTGTCTAAATGTATAGTAATAATAAATTAAATGTAACTTTACCCATAATTACGAAAAATACGCCGTTTTAATTACAGAAATGTACAAAAAGATTGAAATGAAATATGTACCTGAATAATCACAGTTATTAAAAACAACTTTAATTTAATTATTTGAATTAAAATTACCCTAAAAATATTTTCAAATAATAAACAACTTAGTTCATAATTCGGATAAGGACATATAACTCTAATAAACACGATTACTCATTTAATAATTTCAAGATTATTCATTAAATCCTGTATCCACTCAATTGCTAATATTAGATATTTAACACATGTGTTACCATGTGTGACGCTAATAATAACTGATTTATATAAAAATAGTGGTTAAACTTGTAACGGAATTTGTGTATCTCCTGTCTCGTGTTGTGTATTCTCGTCGTATGTTATTAATATAAAAGTATTTTAACCACGCGGGTACTTGATTTTTGTGCTTTATTCCGATATTTCGATCCATTTGCATGGACTATGTTTACGGTAAGACTGCGGTGGCAGGGAGAAACTCTTATTCATCTCTTGACATTTTACACTAATATCAATTATCACTTGTAAAAGAAAACATCGTGAGGATACCTGCATGCCTTAGGCTCAACTCACACTGGTGCAGAGTCTAAGCGACGCGACGCGTCATGTTTTTTCGCCTAAAGCATATTAATCTCTATTATTTAAGTACAAATTTGTGCTATGTAAATGTGGAATCCCGACTCGCCGCGCGTACTCGGGCGCAGTGATGCGTCAGACGCCGACTACAACAATCGAGCACCATTCACGAATTTTCAAAAGTCTCTGAACTGTTTACGGCACCAACGTGCTGTCGCGCATAGACGCGTGAAGGCGCGCGTCGCTATGCGAAAGCGCGCGTCGCCATGCAAAACATGACGCGTCGCGTCGCTTCGACTCTGCGCCAGTGTGAGTTGACATATTACGTGGGCGGACCACAGTCTCCGTCAGAATGGCCGGTCACTACCCTTATATTACATGATGATGGTATGTAGTCTTTGATGCCCATAGACAATAGCGACCAAAAGTATCACAAACTCGTTGCCGGTCACAAAAGCTAAGTATCAACTTGCCGGCTCTCTGCCGCACATACTAAGACATTACGTAACCTAAACCGTAAAGATTGCAGCAAATTTATGATTTCCTATTGACTTTTTTTATAATGCCAACCGGAAAAAACATCTTTATTGCCGGTGTACCTTGATCACTACTGTCTTAGTTACAACGAATGCGTAGTATTTTCTTTCTCTGCATCTAATTCAAAGATGCAAGCAAGTAAGTAAAACTTAGAAGTTAAGCCATTTTCTGTTTTCAAGAAAACGGAAGCAGATAATATATTTTTTGCAATAAACAATGTAGGATGCGATGAAAAATTGATTAAGGTCCATAGGGCTACGAATAGTTTATGTATTTCGCGAGCACATTTTAGCCATTTGGTTATTTGATCTCGACAACCAGTCAAAGTTTTAGTGAGCACAAACTCTGTTTAGTGGCGGATTACTGGTCAAACCTAGTGTACAACATTACAGGTATAACCCCTTATTCATTCTTGTGCAGCCTGGAGAAATTTCAGCCCTAATTACCATACATTCGGGCCCTTGCTGTGGCCGTGTAACTAAAATATACCCAAACTGTAATTTACACTATTTGTGAGTTACACAACAAGCATTCGGGCCTTTCATTCTTCACTTTTTATAAATAACCAAAAGGAATGTAGGGAATTTATCGTGGAATTATAAACACGCATGAAGCGGTATAGATGTGTATCACATTAATTTCTGCCGCAGCTGGCACTGCGGTCGATTAGAATTGTCTCCAACTAATTATACTTCGCCGGTTTACATTGGTGGGTTGCTATAATCTGGTAGTAAAATACATGACTTCTGTAATTGCCGCCTTCACTGTAACCAAATACCCATATAGCCAAGACACCTTATACCCACAGAAATTAGTTTACTATTATTTTCAAACAAACAAGGGACTACTAGCAATTAGTTATTTATTTTTAAAGAAACTTATTTCCCCCTAACATAAAAGATTGGCTGTCAGAAAACAATTTTAACGAAAAATTATAAACAATAAAAATATTTCCATGAAGGCAAGTAGTTATAATTTAAAGGTGCTTTCCCACCTGCTCGATCGGCATGACAATATTTTGTTATAAATTACTAACGCACTTGATCGATATAAATTTTCTTTTATATTAAATAGACCGATGGATTGGCCTCGATCGGCCCCTAAGAAGCAGCGGCCCGAGCAGCATCGATCGTTAAAGCTAGCTAAGCTACTGGTGCGCCCCGCACTCCCCCTGCCTCGCAATATGCGTGGCACGAGTTTGAGACTATCGATGTCAATTGGTACCAAAGATGTTATCAGCACGTAAAAACCTGATATATCCTTTATAGTATGTTGAAAGATCATATTGAAGATACTACAGTAACAGCAAAAAAAAGCGCATGTCAAACTGATTTTCGAATACCAAAGATAAGTTCATCCAAAAAAACTTAAAAAGTTGAACAACTGTAGGTGATTTATTGATAGACAATTGAAGTCTACCAACAACGCCCGACAGGCTTTATCGATCGAAGTTTCATGTGTTAATTTTTAATTTTGGACATGCCCATCGACTTGTGGAGAAGCACCCTAAGACAGGTTGAGAAAAAACAGGCACCTTGAAAATGAATGACAATTATATTAAATACATTGCCGGTCAACTTTATTTCGATTGTCACAAGGCTACGACTTTGAAGTAGCATAGTGTGGTCATTTACACCATAAAATGTTTACAGTATAACAATCATCCAACAGTTCTGCTGCACTTGCGAAGTTCATTCTAAAATTGAATTTCACACAAAACTAAACTTTTTTGAATCCCTCTTTACTGCAAAACATACATCGTTAAATTTATAGACACTGACATACATTCCCCAATAACGTCGTATCACTCTTGCACTTATTCGAAATCACCCGTAGTATATTTTTCGAAAACAAAAATAATGGAGATTCCAACAATGTTATAATTGGCATCAAACACTTAAGAATTTTATGTTCATTTGCAATCAGATACATACTTCTGCCTAAAAGGTCATGCAGTCTAAATTTGTTCTAGGAGAACCGTTATTAGATTCCATATACGGGTTGTTCAATGTTTCGTTAGTAAAAAATTAAAGAAAAACTGTCTAAAAAATTTAATTCAACATAGTAATATATTGAATTTTATCTAAATTAGTTAATTAGCTAGATGGACTAACAGCCATCCATCCGTCAAAACAATCGAGGCCTTTATTTATTAAATTATTGCTTTCTTAAAGACATTTTTACTCCTTTCTATAGAGATGTTAAGATCATAGGAATGGATTGTAAAAAATTTAAATACATTAGAACTTTGTAATACATTATTTTTTTAAATTAGTTAACTCGAAAAATACATTTTAGTTTTTTTAATGCAACTTAGCTCGGACTATATAAGTAGTTTAATTTTTTACACAAATGATTCAAAGTTTCCAGGCAATTAAGTGTATTTATTACGAAAATTTTGATGCAACAACTCGGAAGTTATTACACTAAAAATAAATAATAATGAGGCCCACCTTTAATTATGAAGATTGACTTGATTTTAACTATATTAAATGGATAAAGGACAACTAACATAACTTACTAAAATATACTAATAGAAGCAATATTTTTATTTGACATTTCTAGGAGTTAAATTTATCTGGTCTTCTTAACAAATCATATAAGAAAAGAAACAATTACATCTTAAAATTTTGTATTTATCACACATATCTACACTTTTAATACATAAATACAAAATTTTAATTCATGTACCAACGAAACTCGCAAACCAGATTTCTCATATGGTATGCAGGTGTTATCAGTATTATATCATACAAGTAATTACAATATCAATACCATAGGTTAATAAATGCAATGAAACTCGAAATGTTTTTATCTCAATAATTAATATTGAACTTCACATAAAAAGATGGATGCTGAATTTTTATTTTAAAATTCCAAACCCACCATAAGATACTAGAAAGTAACAGTTTGAATACATCTTCACGGACTTTTAGCAGAGATAAAACACTTTTTAAAACAATGAACAAACCGGATTTTTGCTAACATTAAACACTAAAATATATTGTCTTTCCAAATGATACTTCCAGTTATTTATCATTATCATTATGGAATAAAGATGATTCGGTTGAATGGAGATTATCATTCTCTTTCTCAAGTCCCCTGCATAGCTACTGCCAATGGACTGATTGCTCTATTGTTTTGTCACCTTTCTTTCGTACGGATCTCTTCCTGAATCTTGTACAAGTAAATATTCATATATAGTGCTTTAAATAGCATTACTGTACAAAGTAACAGTTATTCTGCTGCATTAATTGGTCCTTGTAGTGCATTTGGTGTTGGTGAGTTAGAGGACACCATTCGGCCTTGCTCTTTGACAATGGGGTCTGTCAAAACAAAAAAAAATCACATTACACTTTCTATTAAGCAACATAGATCATCTAATGGCTAGAAGAAAATAGTGACAATATCTAATGAGACAATCACAATATTATTTTGGCTTCTACAACAGACAATTCTACTGTAAATTTGTGCATACACGAATAGGTTAAAAAACATACTTTACACTTTGGCCTTTAAAACATACTTTACACTTTAGCTTTTAAAACATACTTTACACTTTAGCCTTTAAAACATACTTTACACTTTAGCCTTGTTTAATTTCTGAAATTGTAAAATTCTAACTCGAACTAAATCATTCAACATAAAGCCAGTTTTTAATTTTTATACCTTTGGAGCAAAATTAAATTTGGTTGAACCATATATTTTTAACATTAAAATCAACTAATACTTGTTTGGTTGTATAAAAATATGTAAAACAATATTGCAAGGTGGAGTAATAGGCACCACAAAGGCAACAATAGGGTAATAAACAATTTCCTTCTCAATTGATTATTAAAGTAAGTATTCATTTTCACCATTTAATATAGAATGTTGTAATAACTAATGCCTTACACAATGAATGTAGATGGTCTTCACAATCAATGATTTGAAAAATATACACTTTTAGCCTTACATTATAAAAGTTCAGATCTAGGGAAGTTATTCTTAAATAACATCCCTAGATCTGAACACTTCCTGTGGATTTACTCATACTTTTTTAGCAATTCTAGTGAATTGTAAAATTAATTTTATGCCAAATGAATCATCAGTAGTGTAAGAACAACCAAATGGATCATAACCATATTGAACAGAGTACTTACAAAAATATGGATGATCCATCGCTTCACGTGCAGTGTAACGCTCATAGTGATCGTAGCGAAGCAGACGATCAAGAAAGTCTAATGCTTCTGTTGACACAAGATGCTGATTTTCTGAATGTACAAAACGCTCCCATCGTTTACGTGAATGCCTGAAATATGTGGAATTTAAGATAAACTATTAAACAAACACTATAATAAATAGCTTTAGGAATAATATTAACAATGGTTGGATATCAAAATATAATCTATAAACAAATTTATAGATTATTACTGTCCATAGCCAACAAACAAGGATACAGACTATTAACCTTACCAAATCACTGGAAATGAGTACAAAACCTAGCAACCTCTGTCAGGGGTATCTAGTACCATATCCTAGTCTGTTGTTATACAGGGTGCACCATATGCAGATGAGATTGGCAGGACTTGAGGATAATATTGATTCCTGCACACCTACATCTACATTGTACATAAAATGCAGCTATTTTCACCAATAAATGAAATGCCTTAAATTTACACAATATAAATCAGATGTTCCATTAAACATTTTAATAACAGATTTACAAAGCATTTGCAACAACTGTTTTTAAATTGTATAATCTAATCTATAATTTATTATGTAGTAACATCATGCACAACTGTCTTGACTGTGAAATCAATATTTTATGAAATTCTTACACATGTTATCTAAATAATGTTTCAAAATACGAGAATTTCTTAACACATTACATAATTTGAACAAGAATATAATGGTTGTGTTAAAGATACATGAAAATACAATTATGGGGATTTCAAGGAAACAGACAAATTAAGTTTCTTACCTTCCAAGAATGTCATTAAACCGGGGATCCAATTCTATATGGTATTTATCCAAGTATTCAAACAGTTCCTCAGTGCCCAGCACTTTAGCTATACGTACAAGCTGATCATAATTATCATGACCATGGAAGAATGGCTCTTTGCGGAAGATCATGGACGCCAACATGCATCCTAATGACCACATGTCCAATGAATAGTCATACATTTGATAGTCCACCAAGAGCTCAGGACCCTACAATACCATAGATATAGTTAAATCAATAGATTAATTTGCAATATTAATTACCAACCATAACTAAGACCATGAAATAACAGATTACAGACCTTAAAGTACCTAGATGCAACACGAACATTATACTCTTGACCTGGATGATAGAATTCCGCTAATCCCCAGTCAATGAGGCGCAATTTTCTGTTATCATGATCAATCATTACATTATGAGGCTTAACATCTCTATGCATGATGCCCATACTGTGGCAATAATCTAATGCCTTCAGAAGTTCATACAAATAATACCTGCAATAAAAGCAACACATGCATTTTAATTTTAAACTATATTTAAATTGTATTTTTTTAAAGATGTTCATCAGTTTATAACAAAGCAATATATTATTATATAACAAAATATACCTTATATCGTAATCTGACAAAGTTTGATAAAGTTGTTTAAAATCGGTGTTGTTAACATGTTCGAAAATAAGGGCTGGAGTGCGAGATACAGGATCTTTTACTACAGCTTGTAAAGTGATAATATTTGTGCCTCCTCTTAAGTTTTCTAATATTTTTATTTCTCTTTTTATCTTCTTCTTTTTAACAGGCTGGAAAAATAATACAAGCATGTAACATGTACTACGAAACGCAACAAAATATCTTTTGTCTCTCATCACTACTCCATTAGTAATAATAAATATCGTCGACAGTAGAGGGTAAATTCGTTAATCAGCTCAATAAATTCCGAATCAAGTATGAATGATTATAATTGTTTACTCACCTTCAATATTTTTACTACACATTTCTCATTATTTGTGATATTTATTGCTTCAAATACTTCACTGTATTTCCCGCGACCAAGCTTGCGGACTAACTGATAGTCTTCTTGATTACCCCAGTCCACCACATAGCTTTCATAGTCCCAATATTCCCGTGGCTTCTGTGAGTTTACGTCGGCATATACCCTGGCTCTACTAGGTACTGCCATCGTATGAAACCTTTGCCAACCTAAGTTTTTATCGACGATACTCTTACCGGAAATCGCATATGTCTTGAGTAATGATACTGTGAATAAAAATATTTTCGACGTCACTTTCAGCATTCACATAACACCACTGTAGTATTACAATTTTGTCCATTTGGTTTGTCACTTGAATTCATTACTGGCGATTATGAACGATTACGAGTCACTTGTATTGATGTATAACCTAAAAACGACATCCAACTCAATGATCCAATAATACACTAAATCAATTTATATGGAGTCACAACTACGCATAACATTACTAGTGTGTATACTGATATTGACAATGTGAACTAAATGCATTTATTCGAGACTTGATGACATGAAATAAAATTTGAAAGTATTCAAGAGAAAAACGCACGCCATTATTCGTCAAATGATCAAATGAAACAAGCCCAAATCCATACCTAACACATTACTCTAGTTAATCTTATCTCAAACAATAAATACTTCAAGCATACATAAACTTCTTGAAAATTAACAAATAACGTTTAGTACGATCTATAAAATACACTTTTATCACATAACCGGCACAAATTCAGCGAAATTCAAGATGGACGCCTATCCATCTATCTATCTACCACTAGTTTCGGTCTCTCTCCGTCCCACCGGTTGACTGGTCCCACCCTACCCGGCATACTTCAAACATACCTCTAACTTACGTACTCTTCTAATATAATATTCTGCAGACTTGATCCCTTATAATATTTTTTCATGTACTTAAAATTAATTAT
>DWPQ01001993.1:0-11228 GCA_018251795.1 Perichares adela | reverse complement strand
CTTTATCCTTTATCCTGCGGTCGCCTGGAAGAGATCGCTACTTTAGCGATAAGGTCGCCCTTTGTATACTATAAATTGTTAGTTAATTGTAAAAATATTTTGTTTGGTGTACAATAAAAAGTATTTGTATTTGTATAAGAGAACGAACTCAATCGGAAGTTACGACTTCTATCCCTACAAAATCCTTCTATCCTTACAAAATAAATCCCATGAAACACTAATGGGTTGAAAATATTTAAGTAAGAATCCTTCGTGGATCGTCATTAACTTTTTCAGTGTAATCATACCTCTACGACATTATCTCATTAAATTGTGCGGCGCCGAGTTTTTCCTCTGATAGCTTCCAATAAATTAGAAATAAACGCTATCATTACATCATTAGTGCCTACTGTACGACGGGAGATACTCAGTTTTTGTTATATTAATTGTATTAGGGTGAAATCTAAAAACCGCTTAGACTTACATAAAGGTATATCATCGGCTCCTACGCATAAATCGGAACACGATTTTTTAGCAAAACTATATTAAATTTTTCTGTCATTAGAATCACATTGTACTACATATTCTTGAAAACAACATTTTAATATTGACTATAATTAATTACTTTTCCAATTAACAATAGTCTTAACATCATACACGAATAGGCAGGCGTCAACAATCACAAAAATGGTGCTGAAATGCATTTTGTGCCTTACGACCGTATGCGTGGGAGCCGTCGCCTCGCTTTTTTGGATACTTGGAATAAGCTAGACAATGTACTTGTCGTACCTGACTGGTCTGCAACCAGCAGAAACCGCTGATGCGGGGCGGCGGGGAGAAGATGCGGCAGTGCGAGATCCACCTGAACCCGCCGCGGAAGAACTGCTGCCGGCTGTGGATGTCCAAGTTCCCCACCCGCTCCAAAAGGATCGACGTCATCTCCCGCATCACCTTTCCGCTCGTCTTCGCGCTCTTCAACTTGGCCTATTGGTGAGATCTACTTGCTGGTGTCGTCTTTCGGTTTGATATAACTTTGTACACTTTTGTTTCCTTTCGATTTCTATGAATGGTTGAATTGGTTGGTTTATTGGTTGAATTTATTGGTTGCTTGATTGAATTGATTGGTTGGTTGATTGGTTGAATTGGTTGGTTGATTTGTAATGAATAAGTGATCGGCAAACATAGAACATTATGTATGACGCGACTATTCGTTATTTAATATTTGAAGAGGATTTTTACGTAAAACAAATATTGTGTTATATGTTTAATTAATTATTAGTTTAAGTTAGATTAGGAACCTTTACAATATGTAAGGTTTAATCCTGTCTCATGAAAACGTCTGTCTTGTTTTTAAGAATGTCATTATTTTCAAGGCAATCAGAATTATTCCTTTAAATGTAACATAAGCTATTTAACACTTTTTTATAATAGGTATTTGATTCAATTCAATTCAATTTTTTATAATTTCATTGGTTAGATACAATTTTTTTTTCTTTTAGCACTTCAAAATGAGTGAATATATTAATATAATTCACATACAAGCTTAATATTTTATTAGTAATATGTATTGTATGACTAGTATTGAACATTTTACCCAACTACTATGTCTCCAGGTCGACCTACCTATTCCGTGACGAGGACGAGGAGAAGTGATTCGAGACGGAGACGGGCGGCGCCGCAGACTTGGCGCGGTTGTACTTCGCGGTGCTCGCGCCCTACGCGTTCTTCCTCGCCGCCTACTGCCTCTGCCTCGCCCGCCGCCCGCTCGCGCCCCCCGACCGCTCCCCGCACACCAAACCATTGCGACTCCACGTATAGCAGTGCGACGCATGCGTCCCCAATCGCGACTACGAAACGAACATCGACCAGCCCGCTGAGTACGACAGCGAGAGCGACCTCTGCACGTGCAAGCGACCGACCGAAGACCGCTGCTCCAGCTTCGGAACCCGCCAGCGCTCCGAAAGCCCTATTTACGGGTACTTCGCCTTCGATAGCCCACCGTACAGAAAAGCCAGCCGTTCCTGGGACGGAGAGGATTATCACGATGAGTTTCCATTCAGACGGATCCACGGCAGTTGTTGCTGCATCCCGAGGTCTCATGTGAAACCTCGCGGTCCTCGGTACCGTCCCAGACGCAGTCAGCCAAGACCGCGCAGTCGTCAGTACATCTTTCAAGCTGAAGCGACGATCAGAAGATACAGTGGAAGAGCACATCATTACACCGAAGAAGCGATGCCTCAAGATACAGGATGTCACGTCCGTAACCGTAGAACTAATCGTTCTTACAACAACAGAACTCATGACGATTATAACTGGACGTCTGACCGGGATTCACACAGAGGTAAACGAATAGTCGTGGGAGGAAATTCTCGTAGTTTTATGAATATCCCCTCCCGTAGTGATGTTCACGAAAGAGCGACTGGTTCCCGTAGAATTAGCGTTAAGGATGTTCGTAGTTCAACTCGCAATGGGACGCATGCGAAAACTATAGCTTGGAGTCATAGACGCCATAGACGCACGAATCAAACGCGATATAGACGCTCGCACACAGGTAGACAATTTAAAAATTTTGCACCGGTTATAAAACGAATAAAGGCTTGTGGTGAAATAGAAAGTGCATACGCCTTCGCTTTAATGCCGGTAATAAAGCAAATCCGTCGCAGATATGAAACTAAACATGCGCGTTTGCCAAAAATTCGACATGTGCGATTCGTAAGCGTTTACCTTAAAACGCGTGCGTCGGTTTTAATAACAGAAAACCCACGCACGCGTGCAAGTGATGCACGCAATATGGCACGTAATGCACGCAATATGGCACATAATGCACGCAGTATGGCACATAATGCACGCAATATGGCATATGACGCACGCAACATGGCATATGATGCGTGCGATATGTCAGACGAATGTACAAATGTTGCGTGCAACATGCCACACTTGCGTACAAATGATACGTGCAATATGGCGGGTATGCACGGAGACTGGTATACGCAGTACCCTTAGATTACGTGTCTGTGGAAATATAATTGTGTCGTAATTCTGTGGAGTAGTGCTCGAAGTTACATACCCTTTGTGTCTTAGTTTCAATATTTTTAGAGCTGAAGAAATTCTTGGGCTCTAAAAATGTAACATTTGATCAGTATTATTTATAATTTACGAATATTTGCACACGAAATAGTGTGCGTAGACTAATTGGACGTTGCGGGGTGCGTTGGCGGCATTAGATATCTAGATTGGAATAAATTAGGACAGTATTTTCGGTTCACAAAAGTTTTTGATCGTTTTACCTAAAGACGATATCCTATAGTAAGCGAGGTTGGGTGCCAGATACTGCATTAAAATATTTTATCTATTCTACATTTTGTAGCGGTTATTCTACAGCTGTGTTATTTTATTTTATTTAGCGTAAAGAATATTTATTAAAGGTAATGTTAAACACATTGTCTGTGACTCAACCTAATAGATTTTAGTCCAGAATAGGATCGTGTATCCGACACCATCTTTAAACAGTATTAAAGTACAGACTTAGATTAGTGTCTGAAACTTACCCTTTATGGTGTTTCAATCATAGTAAGAATGTATTACCTATGTAATTAGTTGTATGACTTTTGGACTGTGCTCTATCAAGACGTCGCGGCATTTGAAGCATTCCCGGTCAGTTCTCGGAATAGCAAAGTGTCAGTGACATTGTGGATGACATTTAAGTCATTTAGATTGAAGACAATGCTTCTTCACACTTGCGTTTTTGGTGCGTTACCGCTGCGCATACGTTTATCGAATGCCTACGGTGGCAAAACGCTGGTGTAAAGGAGCTTACCCCGACTGAAATGGCTTATGTCTCCACAAATGATGAGTATACATTTTCAAACTGTTTAGAGAATAGTCAAGTAGATAATTACCTTATAATAAGGTTTCTTAAAGATTGAACGTAAATCGACAGCGAACTGTCGTTTGGTTATAAACTTTATTTATTCGGGGTAAGGTATAAAATGTATATAAATTGGCTTTGATAAATTTTTGAAAAATTTAACATAGCCACGGTTATAAGTATAAATACTTACAATTATACCTTGGGTTGATATGAGTAAAGTTTTAAATGGGCAAGTTCTAAGTGTCACGTGAAGTTCTATCTTTAATAGACCATATGACTTAGCGTAGAATATATTTTATTTTAACCTATATTAGGATATACTCGTCTTTGAGACAAAAAAGGAATTTATCGTCAAAAGAACTAAATGTGTAGATTAGAATAATCTATTTAACGTTTCACGTTATAAACGATACAGACCGTTATTGTATGGAAGAAAAAAAAAACTATTTTATTTTATGATGGCAACTTTATTAAGAAAGCTGATGTGACAAGATGGCGTACATATTCAAATTATATTTTTTGCAAACAAAACAATAAAAGCAAAATTTATACATTGGCTATAACTGCTAAATATAAAGTTGTTAACAAATTAATTATATTGTTTTTAACGTGGAACACGAGTAACTATGTCTTGAAATTGTAAATATTCGGGCCTACTCTACACCTGTGTCGCTCACTGTACAGTTAACTATATTATATTTAATGGATTTTAAGATTTTATCGACGTACATTTATCATTATCCACTATTATACATAATCTGTATATATTATCGATGTCATTACAAAATAGTAACGATGAGGCAACTCTTTGGGGCTGTCAAATTGACATTAAACAAGATACGCGCGAAAAACATAACCTCTCTTTACAGTCGGGTAAAAAAAGGAATAGATTTGGACACCTGATTAATGGCGTAGGAATATGCACTGAGGCGTAATAATAGAAGTTGAAGTTGGTTTAGTAATTGAAAAACACATAATCCACCGCTTTGTCACGTAGTTTGGATTATAACACGACTATATAAGTCAGGCTTGAGATGATAGTAAAAGGTATCTTACAGATTTTTAAATTGCTAAAATATTTGATACAATCATGGATGGTTCAGGCCGTTTTATGGAGAGGAAAATAAGACTAGAATTGAGTAATAATGTATTCAAATGATGCACGTGATCTGAAAAAAATATACAAAAGGGGAAATTGCACTTTTGAGAGTTGCTTAGGGGATATAATGGCCACCAATACCCATCCTCCATGGTTGTCCATGAAATGCTGGATGCAAAGAGTTGCCTTAACGTCAAATATAAAAATAATCAGTGTATCGATGTATTATATCATTATTAACTATTTAGAAATGTATTAGAAACATATTACGCCACAACTACTAAGCACAATGCTGTACTGTCGGTTAAGTCTTCCTTTCTCGCTCATTTTATATTTCCGTCCTTTTTTTTGACGTTAACTTTCTTTAGTATTTATTCGGTTGTGTTTGAAGCAATGAAACCGTTGACAGATGTCGCTACTGGTAACGAGACATTGTTTACAATGTTTTCAACCTCAATGCTTTGTCTTGTTACTGTGAGTTCAGTACTTTGATATAAATTATGCCGTTAGATTTAATTCAGTGTCTCGATGTTATGATGGATGTTATCACACGATATATTTATGGATTCTCTATATTTATTAGTGTGGAATTAAGAAGTTACTGGTGAATCGATAGAACTACTTTCGAATCGATATGTTACGAAGATAAAAGCTGATTCACCACTAATAGATATGGAGAAATATAACTGTCTATGAATTATTGGTCAAAACTCTCGGTGTTAGGATGGATGTTGTCAATCTATGGTCAGGGTCGCCATATTTAAGAACATGGATTTATGTCATGGTGAAGCGAACAATTTAAATGTATGAAACATTGCGGAGTTGTTGGGATACTCGTTAAATGGAATCAGAGTAATATTTCCGAGGCAACAAGCCTCGAGATATTTATAAGTGATGTTAATTGAGGCAGTTTAAATATGGCGATCTTACTTAATAATCGGTATAAAATATATATGCAATAGTTAATATTGGGATACGTGTCAATCAGAGGCAGTTTCGCGACCAGTGAAGTTATAGTCTTCCTATAATGTAGACAAAATCCTATTCCTTTAAATTATATATCCTTCGTTATTTTGGGCTATTACGAAAACATTTATCAAACATTGGAATTCATTTTAGATATGTCCTTATCCGATATTCTTGGGCTGTGATGAAGCATGTTGTGTAAATCTTCAAAAAACATTTCGGTATTCACTAATAAAATTTTAATGATATTTCACTACACAACACATATTTGATACTGGCAACAAAAATCACTGGTACAGTCCTGTGCGAATGTTGAGAAGCGATCATCTGAAAATAATGAGGTCAATTAAATCATACGGTACAATAATCGACTCATCAACATATCTGTTTGTTGAAATGGAATGTAAGGAACTCTATTGATCATTGAGTCCAACTAAACATCCAACCTCCCCTATTTATGGTGCCCAGCAGAACTACAGACGAGGCAATGGTGCTAGATTCCTCCTGTCATTTATTCTACCGCTATTCATGTGGGAAGGTGTTATCACCAGTCTGGCTTTCTAAGTGATTCGACCATAGAGTTATTATAGATACTAGAGTAGAGCTGGACCATGGTCCATAAGGCCATGGCTTTATCCCCTCTTAGTGTGAGAGGAGACCCAAGCCCAGCAGTGGGATAATTATGGGTTGTGATGATATCTATAGAGGATCCAGTTCAAAATGTGTCCATCAAAAACAAAGAAAGCAAATTAGGCTGCCTATCTCTCTCTTTTTGGGCGTATTAGACAAAGATAAATATGGGTCTCTCATCTTCCCTCGTTTCTTTGTTGGACATTCGCACTCACAGCCCCCTATTTTATGTATATTAATTCTGTGGGCTCAACACCCTGCTTCTTGAATGTTCTTACGTGATTTGGTTGTAGTGCCGGGGTACCAGTAACGAATGGGTTGTTCGACTTAGTTCTTGGTCAATAATAGTTAGATGGTATAATGGATGGCTATGGGAGGATGATCACGTACCATCAGCTAGATCGTCTGCTAGTTTGTTACCATGAATATAATGTATATGTCGATTGAGCTCAATGATCATAGAGCATTTTGTCGATTTATGATCTGACTTTAAATCACCTGAAAATATAAATATCAAGATTGTTGAGCGTGGCAGTACACAGTAAATTGTTATATGAGTCCTAAGGTACCAAATAAAATTTCTTCTTTATCTGTTTTTTAAACGACTGAAAATAATATTAATATTGGGTATCTATATTATATATATTTATTTAGTACATGTATTTTACATAATATAGCATGCGAATAATTTCTGGATATGTCGCCTTTTGGTCGTTGTGTATGGGTTTAATATAATTAAATGAATATCAATGATAAAACAGTTTTAAAAATATTTTGTTAAAGTATATGCTGATTAATATTTTAAATTATGTGTGTTGCCACTCTAGCAAAATTAATACTTCAACGAAATAAAAATTCGCGAGTGTGAGAAATTGATGTGTGTGAGAATTTTTTCAAAATTGTATGTTTGCCAGAACCAGTGTAGAATATCATCCCATTTATTTAACTATATCTTAATGGACTGTCGTATTATGATATGTCACTGGACGGGATTTTAATAAACGTATACCCATATTACAATTGTTTCTTATTATCACGTAACCTACCAAACGAAATATAAGACGCTCCCCAACACAATGGACTGATGACCTGAAGAAGACGGCGGGTATCCGGTGGATTCTGAAGGCTCGGGACCGGACAGAGTGGCGCAAGTTAGGGAGGCCTATGTCCAGCAGTGAACCCTAAAGGGCTGGTGGATGGATGGATGGATGGATGGAACCTACCAACAGTGATAACTTAGTGGTTTCAGCATAGATCTTTCGCATGCGGGTTTGAATTCCAATCCTGCACAGATATATTATCTAACGGGGCCATTGTGCAAGTTCTGCACTGACTTTAAAATACAGCGCGTTACTTCAGTCAGAAAAATCTGAGTTACCCCCTAGTGGCACCTAAATAAGTATTACTTCGAAAAAATAATAGAGGATTTTTGCTACAAAGTATTGTGGTAAAGGCGGAGATTAATTATTTTTAAGAAAAATTTTGCTCTTACAAAACTCAAACTTCAGACACTACTATATCTCCGGGTGGTGCTATTAGAAAATATATCAATGTTAAGTGCGTATTTGAAAATTATCACTTGTTACGGTGAAGGAAACCATCTTGAGGACACCTGCATGCCTGAGAGTTTTTAATGTTCTTCAAGGTGAATTCTGTAATTCGCTCTGGGTTTAATGCCTCACGTTGTAGAAGGAGACCTGAAGTCAGTAATGTGGTATATACGGCTTGTGTTGATGATAAACCTACCAACTATGAAACATTATTAGATCTTTAGAAGCTATTTTCTACTGTTTTCCTATATAATGTTTACCTGCCTACCACTATACTGCCTGCACGTGAAGCTTATGAAGTGTTTTCTACGTATTTCGGTACTAATGTCAAAGAACGAGTCGTCCTGATGAGCTGTTACAGTTAATAGTAGAAGATATCCGATTTGCAATACAAACACCGCAGCATACTGGGTAAGAAGAGAAAGAAATTGGAAGCCCTTACCTTAAGCAGGATACATTAACGAGACAGCATGGTAGATGGTTCTCCTAGTGCTCGTCAAGATCATCCAGATTGATAGATATCTCCTCGGCTGCGGCTCTCTTGCCCCATCCAGAAGAGAAGGTCAGCTGACCGTTGGTTGCAGCAAACAGATTGGCCATAGCCAAGAGGAAGAAAATAGCAGTTCTTCTGACCAAACGTGTTATTTCTGCCATTACTAATGCGATGTGGACTGTCGCAGATAAAATAAATTTTCTGAATGTTGTGTGAACCGAGGGCTTCCTTTTTATATGTTACTGCGATAGTAAAGCTTAGGGCACGATGCGAGCGATGTTGCAAAAGTTGTGGAAGAATAAATAATGTAGTGAAGCGAAAAAATAGCACAAACAGCATAATATTGTTGGTTTATGCGGTTCAATCCATCCTTGAATTAAAGTCGACTTACCGTACTCATGGCGTACCCTGATGTTACACATTAAGATGGTTTCGAAGCCTTAAATCCTACCTCGCGGTTTAAGTACACATTTGCACAATTCCACAACCTCGAAGTCGATATGAGGAGCTCTCAGGTATGCAAGCTACCTACTCATCATCTTCTATCATCGAAGAAAGTGACAATGAATTTATATTTGTTGTATTAAATCTAAGAGAAAGTTTTCAGTGTGAAACAGGTCTAAGTTAACAGACAAAGATGAAAAGCAACTGAAAAGAATGATGGAAATCTAGTTCTTGAGACAGACGAAATAGAAGCTATCATTTTGAAGCATCTAGCATTTTTTAATGTCCGTACAAATCTTGTAAGGATGCTCCAATCAAGTGAAACCTAAAGAAAAACAGTAATAATGAATACATAAACGTCCACGCTTCTGTTAAGAGATAATTAGAAAAACCCAGTAACAAGAACGTAGAAAAATCAACTGTATTATGAGTTTGTTGATTTGAGTTGATTCTAGCTATTTCATTTTCTCCAACTTATAATTGTTTGTAGACAAATTAACGTAAGACTTCTCGTATCTGCGTCAGCACAGAGTATAAAAGCACTGGATTTCTTCACCAAGCGTCACATACAACTGCACATTCAGCGCAATAACATCCAGGAACAGAATTGAGTAGAGAATCAAACATGTTTAAGCTCTATTTCTTATGCTTACTCGTGGCCTGCATGTTGCTCGCCACTGAGGCACAATTAACATTTACCTCGAGCTGGGGCGGCAAGCGATCGATGTCACCAATGCCGTGCAGAGATGATGAAGCTATCTCTAGCATTTACAGGATGATCCAGGTATGTCTTCATCGCATATGGAGTCTGCAAATTTTTGATTAATCCCATCATCTTTAACCGCCATCTTGTTTCTATCCTATTTTTACTTTTTAGTCATATCTTTTTTCACACATTACATTACGTTTTCTTTCCTCATATCTTTCACGTTTGTATTAACATTGAGATGTGTTTCGTGTCTCTTTATAATATTTTCAATGAGTGAACTCCTCCAATCCATATTTGGCCATCAAGATGGATTATGCCTCTTACATTGAAAGGAGCACTGGCTAAAATAAGAGTTATAATGATGATGATTTAGAGTGTTTGATTGTAAAATCCTTTTTTGTTTGATTGTAAAATTCTTTACATCTTTTGATTTTATATTACTTTCCTTATCTTTTTCAGCACGAAGCCGAACGACTACTTCTCTGTCAGAAGGCCTGAGGATATTTTAATCATATTGTCTCTATCATGACATTGGCAACACTATTTGTAAATTAGGATTACAGATTATCAAACAGTTATTCAATATTATAACTAATATATAAATAAACCATGTTACTTAAACCTGTATTACGTATTATAAATAAATATTTTTAAATAAGTATTCAAACTTTTATTCCACACTATTTTGTTTCTTAAAATTTTACACTTATGAAAAAAGAGTCTTAAGGACTGCCGAAAGAATTGAAAACTTAAAATTGTATTTTGAGCATTCTAGGATATCATAAATAGTCCACATAATATTTAACACTTCACATTGTTATGTAAATTTTATGGCACAACATTTGTAGCTACTCAAATTAAATTAAATGAGCCTTATGTTAGGTAAAAATATTGTATTGTGTTAGAGAATTTCGTTTTCAATATCAATCCGCATACCAAATAAGTTTATAAATTAACTGTAGTTAACCCTGGTGTTGGTTGTCAACTGAAATAACAGCGGTGTCAAACATTTTTTCTTTTCGTAAAATCACAAATGAAAAACATTAGGTGACGATGACGCAAGTTGAATGATTTTTTTCTTCACTCAAAAAGTGCTCTACGCTCATAAAGAAGTTTTTAACTTCTTAAATATAAACAGTATTTTAGTTAAATCTAGTTCAAAACTTAAACCAGACTTCAATGAATGCACAGATAGACATTTAAAATAAATGTTTTGCCCATTACCTACATTGATGACCAAATCTGTCCACATTTAGAATTCCTGCATGAAATTGAACTGATACGGCGCCGTTCTATAAGCCCCTAGTCCACTGTTGGACATAGGCCTCCCTCCCCTAACTCCGTTCGGTCCTGAGTGAATGATATAATTGATCCTACTAATATTATAAATGCGAAAGTTTGTGAGAATGCATGTGTATGTTTGTTACTCTTTCACGTAAAAACTACTTGACGGATTTGGATGAAACTTTGCAGTTATATAGTTTATA
>DWPQ01001992.1:0-11231 GCA_018251795.1 Perichares adela | reverse complement strand
TTCTCGACATGGAATCCTAATTTAGTGTCCCATATAACCAGTAACCAGATTACAGTCTACCTAAAATAACATTTTACTAGCCACGAGAAATAGTTGAAGTAGGACAATACTTTCTGTATGCGACTACCAATAAACACAACTATAAGTAGGAAATCTTCTACCGGGGAATAAAAATAAGCTGTGTTTTTTTTTACATATTTAATAATAAATAAAGATGAAGGTTTATTAATATCGCCTCTTATAACAAATGCAAACTTTGCCTTCAGTCACATAACAACAAATGGCCAACTCGTGATTATTGCGCTATAATGTGCATTGTGCACTAAAACAAAAATTGATTTATAAAATTATGACAATAGATCTAGTCGCATAAAATCGTGATTGGTACACAATGAATAAGTAACAGGCGGAAGAACTTTTTAAATAGACGATTGAAATGGCATTGACATAAAAGGTAAAATGCTGATAGATTTAAGTTTTTACAAAGATTATATTTGGAACTCTAGGACGATTAACTTTAATGGGTAAACATTTTAAAAACACAACAGTGGGAGCCCGAGCACGCTACATCAATTATACGGGTAACAAGTAGGAATCAGAGGCCAGCTAAAGGACACAACAAGAACTGAAGCGTTTCAAACAACTTGAGCGTGTACCGACAACAAGGCCATATAGAACGGTGCAATACAGTAATGCCTTTATCTAAGCTCTGATTCATTAATGAGTATTTTCATTAATAGCATAGGTAATTACCGAAAAAAGATAGGCGCACAAAAATGTGCAGTGCTTAAAATATTCTGCTACTTTCATGATCGTGCACCAGCATAATCAAGGAAATTGTGCAACACATGAAATGATTCGTGAAAGCCTTGTTGCATAAAGAGCATAAGCAATTATTTCGGAAGATACTTACGTATTCTTTTAGATTCTTCGTCCGTACAGCTTTATAGGATGCGTACGCCGGGTAGAGTGTTCCAAATACCAATCTGCAAAATGGATACAGGATCAGGTAAGAGATCATCCTCGGAGCAAACAATCCGGTTACCACTGCTAAAACACCGAAATTCGCGAACGTAACACTAGGTACACATTTGCTTAGAGCCACCCCAAAGTTCACTACAAATCTGTTCCACACTTGTCCTTTCGGGTAGTCGAAAGGGAAGTCATGGTAATCCTCGTAGGCTTCGGCGACACTTGGATCGTATTTGACAATTTCGCGTCCTAAATTGTCCGCGGTAACTGCACGAGCGTATTGGGCCTCGATCTTGGTGACAATGTGCCTAACGCTGGACAGTCCGAGGCTTAGCGTTGGCAACCGAGGCTCGCAGTCACGGTAACCGCGCGCGCGGCTTGCCTCCATGGATACCGAGGTAACGCATCTAGTAATGATTTATTTACACTGATTTTATGATACCAATGCCTGTCCGGGTGTGCTGATGTTGCTCACTACAAATAGATGCGCGCTGGCTTGATGTTCTATTAAGACTGGGAGCTAGTGATCACTCTCAGCATAATTGCGTTCTACCTATAAACCGCGATACAATATCAATGTGAAGATTCAAATTACATATGTACTTTATGTAATGCGATGCGATGAGGTTTGTTTATTGTTTAAGAGCTATTGCAGCTTGGTTTCAAAATCATTAGTGCGTTTACTAATGTTCGTAAATTTCGTTTTAAGTAACGGCAATTGGCACAAAGGCATGAGTAAGCAAGTGTGGGTGGGAGGACAACAGAGGTACAGTATAATGCAAAGATCGAAAACTATGTTAAGTCGAAATACAATTCTTTTTGTAAAACCTTGAGTATGAAAAACCTTGAGTAAAAACTTTTAAACAACACCAACAAACATTAATCATCACATCATTTACCTATTTTTACATCATCCGGTCGGTCTATTTTCATGTTATCCTACATAAACATTCACGGCCCGGTAGAACGCAAGAGTGCGTGACATTTTAACGAGGATGGCGACTAAAATTCTATAAACTGGACTACCAGCATGGTAACTACTACAAATTTGTTATTCCACCTATAGATAAATTGACTATTAAAACAATATAACGAAACCTAAGAAACGTTTCAAATTCAATTGCCATGTCGGTATTTCTGAAGGAGTCCATTTAAACAAGAAGGAAACGAGCAATGTAAGCGTATACAATTCAGCGAATGATGAATAATAAATTGCCGGACAGTAAGGCGTTCATTGCACCAATTTACATAGCGCTACCCCTCTTCCTGTGAACACTTGGCTAGAGAACAGAACGTCCAGTTGCCTGGACTTGCTTAGACTGGGCGACTTTAAAAATAAACAAGACAATTGCACAGCAGATGCGCTTACAATTTTACATGTTTGTATTGATATATTAAGAACAATCACGTATTGTTTTGATGCTAACAATGCAACACAGTCATTCGTATCTTCATCTTGTTGCTAAAGATTATGTTTAAGGAATTGTTGGCTATTGTAAATAAAATAAAGCTACATTCTACAGAATCTAGATTTCAAAATTGAGTCTAATAAAATGCGAATGGCTTTTAAAAATAAGCCACTTTTGTAATCTACTAGAGCATGTCGACCACTTTCAATCTGTCATTTGATAAAAACTAGTATCACGGAGTTGGATTAAAGCCCTATATTAGATTAGAAACCATTTAACAACACGCCTCGCGTAAATCATATTTAAATAGAACTTCAACTAGTTCACTGGTATGGATCTCATAATTGAGTTGTAGAATAATTGAATATGATGCTTTCCTTGAATTTACTCAAGACATTGATTGTGTTAAAGGATTGATTGACTGTAAATGTTTACGATATTACAATAGAATATTCTATACATCAAAGCTTAAGCATGTTGCATGGAATATTTGTAACGATCGTATTTATTTATTTTATAATGTTTTCAAAATTATTAGACTACATAAATGAATCTAAAAATGTTCCAACTGCAGACACTGGTGATGTAAATAGTTTTTTTCTTCAATATAGTGTAAGAGAACTATTAAGAAATACTTACAAATAACTTCTATAATACATCTACCTACCGAGCGCAGATCATGTAATACGGACCAAATCGGGAAGCCCTAAGATTGAGGACACGAGTAAGCAAGCACGAATGGTATGATTCTGTTTCACAACTCCGTGCTATCCAGTCCTAAAATAAATAACGATGAAATTCGATCTCTTTGCTCCATATTTATCGAAGACTATTTATATAAACATCGTAAACATGGACTTTAATTTTTTTTTTGAAGAAGCCACCATATCGACGCTAAACTTTTATAATCAAAACCTGTTTCAATAACACAGAATCTGGACTTATAAACAGAAGATAATTCCTTGAACGGATTTATTATATACCTCATACCTTATACAACATTGTAGTCAACGACTGTTCAAACGGGGTTAATATTATGGAGTATTATGTATAATATAATTATTTTCTGAATATTTAGAATGTATATTCACACTATGTATTATTTTACGTAACTATTTAAGTAATTACGTTGTTCGTTTCTACTAAAGCTACCCATTTTGTTCATAATCGTAACATTTGAGATGAAGATCAATAATCGTGATTAACTCTCAATAAAAGCCATTGAGCAGTCATACGCGTAGGCAACAAAACACGTTCCTACCTACTTCTTGCAATCCTCCACAAAACAAGTCGATTACATTTATTAGTTAAACTGGTAAAACGTGTTCCGTTATTTCACGTACTTACGAGGCATCGTCATAAAATATTTTATTCGGGCCCATGCGCCTACTTATAGAAATCTTCCTCGATACACGCATAACATATAGGTCATGAACCTTATTCCGGTTGTGTGCATCCAAAATTCCACTGAAGACTCTATTTATTGACTTGTTTCTTGCTTCAAATATCTTCGCGTTATTTTGTTACAGTTCAATTGATTATATTAAAATACATAATTATAGTCTCATTAATGTAATTCATAGTTGTATTTATTATTGAATAGTCGTAACATACCTTTCTACGTATATACTGTAAGCCAAATAAATAATGTGTGTAATTCAAACAATATTTAGGTCAAAACTATATATTTATTGTTCTCGAAGGTGTAAGTCTGCCAACCCGCACTTGGCCAGCGTGGTAGATATGGCCTTAAACCCTCTCAGTGTGAGAGGAGACCCGAATCCAGCAGTGGGACAATTATGGGACGTTATGGTACGGTAAATATACCATATATTTATTGTCATAGATATTGAAGTTTCAATACAAACACAGAGCCGGCACTGTTCATTTAATTATTCCAATGATGCATCGTACACTAATTATATCTTTGTTGTTCGTATCCTTTGTCTGAGTGTTAATAAATGGATTAGGTACTTAACCTATTAGTCAGTAAATTTAAAGTGTTTTAACCTATATACTAATTATCGTCAGTATACGTATCAACTAATATTGACATGTGTAAAACATGTTTTATAGGGGTACGCAAGATCTACATTTCTATTGCCATTTTTCAGAGAAACTGTTATCCCTAGTGACGTGACCAAGATCCATACGTTAAAAAATCGTTATTTAGATATGTATAAAAATCGTGAGTACCCGTGTCGTACTAAAATGTGTACATTACACAATCATTCCAGTTTAAACACCTTGTAATATTTCATTATGTTAATCTCAATTTACATCATCCATAAAACGTAAAGAAAAGATCTTTCAGAACTGCTCAATGTTGAACAAAAATATATCGAAGTACCTAGCATAACACAGACCTCTATAAAAGGTTGTATTTCAACACAGGCGACCGACATTTCTACCTAGCGCCTAATACGGTAAGGCAGTGCAATTTCGCGTCATCCTCCAGGGTCGCACGCTGAAGTGCGTCTGAGCATACAATTACATACAATTACCTGTCTGTCAGAAGTGTCAGACATTTATATTAGGCATCGGTTTGTCCTCATTGTACATATTGATGTCCCATCTGTTTTCTTATAAGGGTTTGGTATCGGGCTTGGCATAATATCTAAATACCGTCTACTACCCGTTTCAATTAACACGCATTTGATGACGATATAGAGGATAAATTCAAAAATAGAATATTGCACGTTAACGCAACAGTTGACATAGCTGATTGTCATCTACATTCACTTAGTATGCCAGTTCAAACAGAATTTGCGTTGTACAAGTGTACACATTTGCATTGTGTGACACCCATTAATGCTTTGACTATTGATAGCACTAGAATTTGAAATATTAAACGTGTACGTTAAGAAACTCAATAACGCGATATTAAAGCTTCCTGTGTATGTGGCCAGTCACGCGTTCAACCGTCCAATGGTCTATTACAATTTCAAATTACTGTTGTTGAAACATGCTCCGTGTAAACCTAATAAAAGTAAATCAATATATTTAATCGCATATGTTTAGCTACTAATATATTTATTACTTCCTACTACATATACTAGGTAAGAGCGATTTAACTAAATTTATATTAGAAGTTTTAGTTTTAGACTTTAGTCTTGAAATTGTTTGTGCTAACCGCGATAACTTATCTTTTTATTTCTATAGACGACACACAAGGAGATGGACTACCTGGCGGTAAGCCTTGACCCTGCCTATGAAATAAGGAAATCCGCTTATTAATGGATCTCAGCCACTACAATCGAAAAATTTCACGGTTGAGTCTAGAAGACGCCACATAAGAAATTCGAATGGGAAAAAAAACCTAAACATATAAATCAGTACTTTCAGGATAAAACTGAGTATTAGGGTCAAGGGACTTCTAACAGGAATGACCTAGCGTCATAACCTTGTCCGTTGTCCAGCAGTTTGCACAAAGTGCAGTTGAGGTTAGCTTGGTCTAAAGGAGTGCTGTACAGTAGTCACCTATACACCTAAATTTATCACATGAAGATTCATTTAAATGTACAAGAACATTTCCCTAATAGAATCGTAACCATGACCCAAATTACCTAGTTCCTAATGACTTTTTTCTAATCAATACAGTTGGACTAATAGGTTTTGTAATCACGTTCGATTTAGTTAATCAATGGCTGGGTAATAGACCAAATCGAGGTGGAAATATCGAAGCAACTCTCGACCTTTAAGGTAAATAACTTTCATAGTTTAAAAGACATATTTATTTGCCAATCTCCTGGGATTAGCAAGGTCACCAGGGAACAGGAAGCTATTTTAGATGCGCAATATGTTGGGTAATACTAAACCATTTTCAGTCCAGGCGAAGTCTGACTGGATTGTTGTAATATTATCCTTATTGACTAAACAACGTAGAGCCGATACTAACAAAGCTACAAGCGTCAAATTTTTAAAGCAGATACCAAATTACTAAAATAATTAAAAAGGAATTTTCAAAAAAGAATCCAAGGGATAAAAATTGAATATATTATACTGCTAATGGTAGTTTGTAAATCGTGAGGATTGATATTAAGACATTTAGGCGACGTGGAATACATCTTTAGACCCATAAGACTTAACGCTATTTTAGCATAGTTTTTACCTACATCGCCTAATGCATTGATATTGTACGAAATAATATATTAATCTTTTGTGTATTATTGACTCATATTGCAATTTGTTAGTTATCGTATCAGATAAGGCAAGACACAGTTACGATAAGATCAATGTTTGAACGAATTTATTACTGTTTTATCTTTATACCGGTGATCCTTAACATTGTCAATGTACCTAAATTAAAAATAGGTCGTGTATATTAACAGTCAATATATATCATAAAATACATTGTAAGTAAAAAGTATCATATGAATATACTGTAATTGATTGATGAGTAAATATGTGTTGTTTGTATAAAGCAAACCATCTACAAGTTCTAATATTCTTTGGTAAACGTGTGGTAACTACATTGTTGCTTGTAAAGTTTGTTGTCGAATTTTTTAAACTTATTAATGCAATATAATTTCTCCTCGATATATATCTTCCGAGGACAAGTCATAACGTATTCGGTGGATCGGTATACATTAAGTGTTCGTACGATAATTATGGCATATGCACTTTAAGCGTATGTTTTAACCTACATAACAAGAGTTCAGCGTTCCCTCCAAATCGACGCGTGCCGAGTTGTTGGTGTGAACTAAATCCAAACACATTATTCACACTGCCTTTCTTCATGTGAGTGATTCATGAGTTCCTTTTAGGGACTCTTGAGTTTTACTGAAACATGTTCAGTGAATAAAAAGGTACGTGGACAAAGAAACCAGCTATAATAAAAACTGTGTATTTACATCGTTTATAATTCACATTATTATTCACCTAATTAAATGTAAATAACAACTACATGATCCTCGTAATATATGGTTATTCTTATATCGAGTTTCGTACGCGAAGACATAATGGTACCGAATACGTCAGCCGCGAAACTGGGTAAAGGTGCGCGTTTAACAGCCGAGGCTGTACCTAAAAAGGCAAGACAAGTGGACTCAATAAGAACATAATATGTCGAAGTCAAGGTATACGACCTCCAGCCGGCGTGAACAAATCAAGCACACTCAGGACAGACACTGATTACTTCCATACGCGAACACTGATTGACAATAAATGAATCACTCTACAGTTAGGTGTCAACGCACTTCACTCGCGTTGCATAGAACAACGGCTCTCGCGAACGCAGCCCACGATCGTCACACACTAAAGCTTCGACTGCACCCCAGTGGCGAGCGGTAGCGGCATTCGGCGCCGAAAATAGCATCCGGCAGTGCAACTGAGCAGCCTACTGAGGAATGCCGGGACGAAGGCGACACCAACACTACTTTGTTCCAAATGGCGTTACAGTTACGTCTCAGGAGTCCCTCGCAACAAATGCGCAATTTATTTTCAATTTAAATCAATCACACTCACTACTGAATTCTATACAATACACCTCGACTTATTAATTTTTTATCGAATAATGAATAGACTGTTTTGTTAAACGATTTGAAAACGTCTGAAGGTGAAAATAAGACTAAAACATTTAAACACGCTACAGTGCTGCCAAATTTTAGTATAGGACGCTGTTCTGATTTGAGAATAATTGGATCTTTGCCAACTGTAAACTTAAATGTGGTGTTACAAACATGCTCATAGTATGGGTTTTTATTACAAGACCGTAATCAATTGTATACAAAGCATGCATGTATTGCTTCGAAGAATCTTAAACCAGTAGAATAAACACGGCAACAATGGATATAAAACTGTTTTTTTATTCTTAATTACTGCAACTTGGAATTTATTGCTATTTATTAATCCTGTCAAATAACTTCAAACTAAAAGTCATAGTTGAATTCTCTTCTTACTCAACTGAATATGTTGCCTCTCCCGGCTACATTAACTATGTTGGTAATACTAAACAAAGCAGTATTTAGCTATGCTATGCTATTTTTAATGACATACTAATCCAAGAAAGAAAGAAAGTAACTCTGTCTGTCTGCTATGCTTTCACCCCTAAACCACCGAACCGATTTTGATGAAATTCAGTACGAAGATAGAACTGAACTTGGAAAAGGACATAGGCTACTTTTTATCCCAACATTCATTTGGGTCCCGAAGCAAAGCAAAGGTTTACTAGTTCTATATATACATAGAATACTTGATCAATAAAACAATGATAGTCTAGTTGTATTTAAGACACAGGGGGACATAAATTAACTGACTTTACGCAGAAGTAACAAAATACATTCTTGAGGACCCTATTGCTGAGGGAATCAACCTATCAAGCATAAAGTCTCAGGTTATATTCTTGACTAAAGCATGTATGCTGTTGACAGAGTCAACAGTTTTCAAGATCAGAATATTTACGATATCTCATTTATGTATAACCACATGCAACACAGAATATCCAATAGTGCACCAATGTAATCATTCATTTGTTTGTAAATAATTTGACAATCAATAAAATATAACAAGAACAACTAATATCAACAAACAGATTTAACCAAACAAATTAATGAGTAATGAAGCAAGTACTTGTTAGATCAACAACATTATCAATTTATGATTCTAGAGAATGACAAAGGAAATATACCACCAACACCATTTAAAATAAAACTTAAAAGCAACTAATTACAACATAATTATCAGTGTGATATCACCCCCAACTAAATCAAATAGCTGACAGTTACTGCCATTTTACCCTGTCTTTTAAAGTCCCTCATAGCTAAAAAATTAGTAAACATTTGAAATGTCAGACAATTAAACATGAAACAGTTGGCTGGTCTACTCATAACAAAATTACAGGAATTATTCCAAACAAATCAACAAGGGAGTTGGGCTTGGAGCAATCCTAACAAAATGACTAACTTGGGCTATTGTTCAGGTCATCATAACAATAATTGACCAGCAATAACCTTATTGATCTAGAGCTGTATCAGTAGAAACTAACTCAGGGCTCAATGTATGTTCACAATGTAATAGGTCACAATGCATGTTCAAACAGGGTATTCTCAGAAACAAATCAAATAGTAATTTACTAATTAGCAAGACAATGTCAGATGTTTTGAAATTAGTATATAAAAGTACATTATTTAGGGCATATTTTCAATTAACTGGTAATATTTGTCCAAAGAATAAGACTCATATTTTTACCAAATTTTGTATAAAATATAAAGATATAAAAATTAAATAACAATTGAAGAATAATTCCTATTAAACACATTTGTTTTGTATAACATTTAAGCTCAATAATGTAAGTTCAATTAGAAAGTAGCAGCCAAATAAATGCCAAACAACAAGCCAAAGAGGTAATACGTAAAATAATAATCTCCAACTGTCATGCACAAATTAAAAGATAAAAACTATAGAATTGAATAAAAAAATGGAATGGAAGCAAAATACAATTAAATGTATATCATTTTACTAGATTTTCCAGGGACTATCTGCAAGAGTTAAATTATCTTCATTCAATTTCTCAATTAAATTTTAACATTGTAAAAATAAAGCTACAACTCATTATAATGACCTCATTTTTAAGACATTATATTGACTTGCTTGAAAGCAATTAAAAATCACTTTACATTTTTAAGTTATGTTTTATCAGGTTTGGCAAATAGAAGGATGTTACAAAAATATTTATTACAATTAGGAATTGTTGAAACCAACTTAACACAACAATTTTTATTGCCATATGTGCAGATACTGAACATTTCATTACAATTCAGTAATACTAGACTTAATTAATTATTATTTTAAACTCATTCAATGGATTTAAATAGTGTATGGAATATAGGTTGTTACATCTACAAAACTAAAGAATTGATTTGTGAAACTTAATTAGAAAATCAGGGTCTTTATTACGAAATCATAAACTACACATAGATATTTTTTGATCTTTTACCACGTGAAGGAGATTGGCATATGATTTTACAAGGTATAAAAATATATTAAATTCCCCAATATTCTGAAATTAATTATTGTTTTCTAGCGTGTTCGTTGCATATTGAGTGAGTTTAAAATTTCATGACAGTCTTACCTACTATGCGCAAAGGTCAAAAGGTGGAATTAATTTCGTAAACTGAATTATGATTATTAGCGTTCTAACGTTAAAAAAAAGAGTTATATTGCGTTGTATATGAACCAGATTGTAGTATTTTTAGAAAACAAAGAAATAGTTGCTCAATAATAACTAAAACAAGCAGGAAAACTGACTCTAAAATCATAATTAAAAATTGTAAACAAAGACTTACATGACCAATCGGGAAATTATCGAGGATATCATATTAGAGGTCACATAAACCACATAAAATAATCACAAAAGTAAACATGACAAAACACAGCCGCTTTGTTCTAAGACTAATCCGCCATGTTGAATCGAACTGATGTTTTGATCATGTGACCACACAAATCAATATGACAGCATCGTTCAGAAACACTAGTAATATTGTCTTCTTGTCGTTTGGTATGATATATATCCATTACTATGAAAATTAAACAGAAAATAGTAATCACTCAAACAAATAATTATATGTTCATGGATTATAAATATTAAATTATCAGTAAAATTTATTTATCTCATTCCAAATAAAATGTAATGTAAATATGACACATTATGTACTTAAAAACTAGTGTTCCAGACTCTCGTATAGCTTTTAGAAGCGAAATCATTTATTATGATTATTTTTTAACTCATCCTTCGATGGTATAGTATTTGAAAGTTTGAAACTAATAGTAGTCGAATATTGTCTGCCTAAAGCACCATCTATTACAATATTTTGGTACCTTAACTTTGTAGCGACATCTTATGGGCAATAG
>DWPQ01001991.1:0-11232 GCA_018251795.1 Perichares adela | reverse complement strand
TAATTTTTATTAAATAACTTATGATTTAAATTTATTATGGTCGAATTTCGACCACTGGGCGATCTCTAGTAATAATAAAACCCCCCCATCCCCTCTCCCCAGGTGCTAACGCTCCTGAAGCCGGTGATACGTACGCGCGGCTACCCGACGTCGCTGTGCGCGCTGAAGCTCGCAGAGGAGGTCGCGAAGGCGCGCAGCTCGGAGTTGACCGACGATATCGTGTCGCAACTCATGGAGGGAATCGGACAGGTAAGTGTCGCATATAAACATAACAACTCAAATTGTCTCACTGCTGTGCCTGAGTCTCCTCTCATGCTGAGCGGGTTTAATGGACATTGTACACCACGCTGGCCAAGTACGGGTTGGCAGACATCACGCACCTTCGAGAACATTATTGAAAATTCTCAGATTTGCAAGTGGTTTCCTCACCATGTTTTCCTTCATCGTATAAAGCATGTGATAGTTAGTTTCTAATGCACACATGATTTATTAAATGATTGGTGCGCGCCGGGATAGATCGGACGCTGTCCCGTTCGGGAGACCAACTTTCAAACTCGGGGTTTGCAATGATCTATGGATGAGTTAAACTCCTACTATATATGTAAAACGATGTCTTTCTACCCAGTTGGCCGATCACCAGAACTCTGCGATGCGCAAGGCGGCCGTGTTCTGTATGGTGGCGTTCACGTTCGCGCTCGGCGAGGAGCGCATGCAGCCGCATCTCAAGAAACACCTCTCCGTCAGCAGGTTCCGACTGGTCAAGGTACGTGTGTGCGTGCGTAGGAGGTTCATACGCGCTTGTATGCGTGCAAAGGAACGTGCGTGCGTGTGTGTATACGAATGGATGAGCGTACGTGTTAGTATACGTACAAATGTTCATGTAAGCGTGTGTAGGACGTTCATACTTGCTTTGTGCATACATAAGGTCATGCGGGCTTGTGTGCGTACGTCTGAGCGTGCGTGCATGAATGCGTGCGAACATGCGTAACTGCGAACAAAACTGTTACGCAATTGAAATATTTAATTGAATGTTTTTAATTCCCTTTTAATATTTGATTCGATATGTAATGTAATACAAGTTAATATAGATAATATTCATATACGTACATACATTTAACGCCTATAATCAGTGGCACAAAATTTTATTTTTAGAAACATGTAATGTATTATCGTTTTTTCTGTTGATGAATTAGGTGTAACTCCACTATTTTACCCCACTCTATCACACCACTTCACTCTACTTCATTTCACTCCTATCCAGTCTACTCTTTTCTTGACCACTCCACTCCTATCCACTCTACTTTTCTCTATCACCACTTTTAATACAATATACATTCCCATAGCGTACATGGAACAAACATTCACACTATATAGCTTTTCCTTCTGACGCGTTTAAATAAGTTTAACTTCAAAAAAGCTCGTTTTTCTAACATAACGTGTTAACTCCACAGGTATACGTAAGCAAACAGCGCGAGGAAGCCTCCGGCTCGGGCGGCGGGACGGGCGGCTCGTAGCGCCGGCGCCGCGCGCGACTCAGCCACCGCGCCACGCAGACGGAGCCCTAGCGCTCCGCCCCCACCAACACCTGTACGTAGCACCATCCATCCGGCTTCAGTCGACGTCGATGTGAGACGCGCGCGTTGTGTACGCGATTTTAATATGGTTTTGTTTTATCGTAATCGTCACGTTACGGAGGTTATAGATTCGTGTTGTATTCACAGCCGCTGTGTATTGATACGTGGGCCGTTCGCTCGAATAGTGCGCTGCGGTACACCTGAACGCGAAGCTGGATAGGTTTTGTAGTAGTTTTGTTGACGCTGACGCTACTGAGCTTTCAGTCAAGTTCGATTTAAACGTTAGTTTGACTGCCTGTTGATTGTAGATTTGGGTTGCGCTTGCAGGTGTACGCGGGAGTACGGTCCCGGATTATAAGTGTGTACTCTGACCGATAATTGGTGAACTCAGTGATAAAATTACATCAATATTTAGACGCTTCTAAATTCCTATAATGATTTGTGTCCATAGCGCTTGTAGGTGTACTTTAGTGTATAGTTTACAAAACACACTATTTGAGCGAACGTACTGCAATTAACTTACATTATCCATCCTGCTTCGTCGTTAACAATTAGAGAGTGAGCGATGTATGGATTTTTAATATCATTTAACAACGAACGTATACGGATACGTGTGACGTCACTAATAGTGTTATAATTTGTATTGGACCTAATTATATCAACGTATTAGTGGACCGATGTGCGCGGGTCTTATTGTAGTCATGGGGATCTGGTGCGTGCTGTACGCTAGCTTCGTGCATGTTATGCGCACGTGTATGCAAGTGTCGTACGTGCTGTACGCAAGTTTCTCGAGTATAATGTACGCAAGTTTCATGCGTGCTGTACGCAAGTTTCGAGTATAATGTACGCAAGTTTCGTGCGTGCTGTGTGCATGTTTCGGGCATTCTGTACGCACGTTTTGTGCGTGCTGTACGCAAGCTGCCTACCTACGTATAGCACACGTAGATGTGATTGAACAGTTAGTATCGAAAGCTCTTAGTCCAAAACCTTCCAGCATGGTTTAACGATTGTTATCTAACGATAAAAATAGATAAAAACGGCGGTGAATGGTCAATAGATGTCATTAGCGATCAGATACCATCCAAGCCACTTGATACGGTCGTTCGCTCACGTTCAAAAGCCGGTGCGTACTTCGCTTTACTCTAAAGTCAGTTGTTTTGATAGCTAAGGACAAGCGGGATGGATAGTGGATATCCATCTTAACATACAATACGAGAGTACAATAGATTTACTATCGGCGCTTGAAAGGCAATTATGACTAAGCGACATACTTTTTTGTATTAGTGATTATAATTAATCTAGAATTTTCAATGTCGTTTGAGTTACAAAGTGTGTGTCACTGTCGGTTAGCTGGTGTATGGTTCATATCGAATTGTAAGAATTAAAGTGACTCAACTGAAAAAAAACTTAAATAAATACAATTTATATTGATGAAAGCCTAAATAATTTCAATAGTTTGTAAATAGCATTCGATTTTAATGTTATGATTTAACCAGTGACATATTTCTTAAATTTGCCAAAAAAACATAAATTTTGAGTTGTGTCACTATCGTTCTTACAATATGATTGATATACTACAATAAATATATAATAATTGAAAATAAAATTGCCTCTGTTTTCAGTCTCTCTTGTATGCGATATACCATAATATATGATGTATATTTATATGTATTTCAATTTAATTTAACTACTCTGTAAAATTACCTTGATGTCGCTTAGTAACAATTGCCTTTCAACCGTCGATATACATTCTAGCAAAGTGGATAGTTAACAACCTCCAAAAACCCGTTGAACCCAACCTCAAACTGTAAAATATAATAGTATATATAATTACGAAGTATTAGGTTATTTATATATGTAGAATTTTGGTAATAACTTGACTACAGCGCCATCTATTCGATCATAGCGTAGCGATATATATTGTGTACATATAAAGACATTTATTAACCAGAATCATCAATGATAATACACTAGCCGTACCGGCAGACGTTGAGCCCGGGACAGCAGCACGCCGACTGCAGCGTCATCTATCAGATCCAATTGAGTTTTTAAACCATCCATGAGCTCGGAAATTTACATGCAAATTTGCATCTAAATCGGTCAAGCCGTTTAATAAGAGTTGGGTGACCAACTCACATGTTCCTTTTTTAACATCAATGGCAGGTAAAGAGAATGTCACCTGATGGACACTTAAAGACATCACTTAACCACACACCTACATATATACACTGGGAGACAGATACAGAGAGAGAAAGTGAAACATACATATACGCAGACTTACACATAAACAAAATATGTTAGTGAGTCAGAACACATATACACACAGAGAGGTACACACCCAGCCAGCCAGAGAAAGTGAGACACATTCACAGAGTGAAAGCAAGAGAGACATATACATAGACAATCACATAAACAAAATATGTTAGTGAATCTGAACACATATACACAGAGAGGTACACACACTGACATAGAGAAACAATGAGATACATAGAGAGAGAGTGAGACATACATATACAGAATAGATATTATGTTAGTGAATCAGAATTTTACAAGGTGTATAATATCAGTTGAATTTTCAATCTTATGTATATTAAAATAGGGTTTCTTTTAATTTGCCATTTTGTACTGATGTAGATAAACTTAGACTGTTAAATTGTAAACATTTACCAATTGTATGATACGTGTCAGAATATTATTACACTTGTAGACGAATAATTAGCTAGCTTAAATTAACGGAACAACACGAATCTATTACTAAATAATTAATAATAACAAGTCTAAACGGTAATAACATAGTGTAAGGGTTAATAATGAATTATCCACTTTGCTAGAGTGAGTGACTCATCATTAAACACGCGAATATAGACTTTAAGTCTTCGCCATAAAGTCTAATCGCAATGAACAACGCTAGTGATATTACGAATTTTAAAAATACTATTCAATTTGTTATTGTGAAATGCACCTTATGGCGTTGGGATGAGAGTCTATGTTTAAATAGGATTATAACATGATGTCTTTAGTTGCATGATATTCTGTATGAGTTGTAATCCTTATTATTAAATAATAATTAATATTGCTGTATAATATGTTAGAGTTAAAACCAGTTTTTAGTCAGAACGCGTTTTCCATAGTAAGAACTAGTTTTTTTACTAAATGCCTTTGTTAAAACTAGAAATAACTAATGCTCAAAATCTAACCTAACCTGACCTAATTGCTTTTACTAGGTACGTATGACTCTGTCCTGGATCGTGTTAATAAGTCTTTTTAAAACGATATCTTGTTTTCAATCCCAAATTAGTTTCTCTAGTGCTAGTTTCAAACTAAAGCTCGTATTGACAACTAGTTTAGTTTAGTTTCTATTTAGTTTTATCTGAAAATTATGGATATAAGTGTTAAATTTCAATTTTGACTGGTTATTTCTAGTTTAAACTGGTTGATTCTGGTTTTGACTAGTTTTTTCTAGTTTTGGGTAGTTAATTCTAGTTTTAAACAAGGTCATTTAGGTTAAAGTAGTTTTAATTCGAAAACGCGTTCTATCTAAAAACCGGTTTTGACTGTGACATATAATATACATTATATATAATATACAAATAAATTTAACAATTCCCCGTTAGGCGGCGCGAGTGTCGTGTATGTGATGTGTGACCAAATATTGGTTCAAATGTTTGTTTGTGTTATGATGTTGGCTATATGTACATGCTGTTTGCTGTTACGTTTCCTATTTAATGCGGCGTTAGGTGTATAGATGCGTGAACGCTTCCGAAGCGATTGTTTAGTGTTGCGGCGAGGGTAGATCGGTGTAACGTTGGAGGGTAGATTGGGAATTGTGAAATTGTGGATTAAGGTGAAATTTATATATGCTTAATCAGCTGAGGTTAATAAGATATAAATAAGATAATATAACGTAACCATTTTAATCGATTTCCAAAAAGTGCGTATTGTATTTATGTAACTGAATCTTTGAAAGCGATTTTGAAGTAGTAATCTTTTGTATACACATTCAGTATAATAATGCTATTATATATACATACAACAACCCATAATTGTTCCACTACTGGTCTCGGGTCTCCTCTCACACTGAGAGGGTTTTCAGGCCATAGTCCACCACCCTGGCCGAGTGCGGGTTGGAATGCAATTATATATAATCGGTATTGTTAGTTCAAAAAGGCCGCCGAAACAAAATGGCGGCGTGCGTATTTCTGAACGACCGACCCAATATGAGTATCAAATGAATGGGCTTAACATTATATATGATTTTCGTGTAACGATTATAATAAATTGGTATCGAAGCGTCCCGTCTGTGTGTATCACTGTACAGTTGTATAGAAAAGTGTTTATGACTATAGTATGCCGAGCTTGCTTTAATTTTTTTTAAGGATCGTGACGATGCTTGCAATCTGCGCCCCCTACAGTGTTCGTTAATCAATATATAAAACTTTCAGAAGAACAGTGACCCAACTCAAAATACTTGTTTCGTTAACAACTATATAACACTGTCAGAACAAGAGTGACTCAACTCAACTCTGTTTAATAAATATTTAGCAGTGTCGGAACAAAAGTGACTCAACTCAAAATTAATTGGTCTGCTTAACACGATTTGTATTTAATGATGAATAACTTGACATGAGTTTGAAAGTTGAATTTTGTAAATAGCTCTTTATTTCGAAACGTCATGAAATTATTAAGTTTGATACGCAGCCCACAAACACGTGTTTTTCATTTCTCAAAAAGCATTTTTTTTAATCGACACACTTTTGTTGTCACGCGTGAATAAAATTGAGTTTCTTTATAAAAAAAATATTTAACATTGAAATTATTTAATGTTAAGACGTTGAATTTTCGGCCTTGACGGTTATTTTTGACAAATATAGTTGATCTCTAGCCGCCGGTGTATAAAATGACTCATTTGTGTGTGTGTGTCAATGACATTCATTGAACATTGAATTCTAAATCGTGGCTGGGGGATGAAACGTTTGATTCATTCCAGTCCAGGGGGATTTGGAGCTATCGTTACGAAGGGGTGCTGCCCTAGGTTTTTTTTTAAATATAACGAAGGTATCACGTATAACCGATCTACCCTCGCCTGTGGTTAGCCTGGAGTCGTATAGATCACGTTGGATTTACAATTATGTAGTTAAGTCATTTTGTAATTAATAATACTACGTTTTGTAACCGTTTTGTTTACACTTTAATTATGTTGGGTGTGTTTGGGAAGAGCTGACTGGTCGGTCAGGGGGAAATCGTCGGTGGTGTAACGGCACAATAAAAAAAGTTTAAGTTTCTAAAACTCGGTGATAATTATGAATGACTCTGTTAAAAATTTGGTTTTGGTTTTAAAATAATAATCTAAATTGCAATCACAACGTTGTATCGTACGAATCCGTGTTAAATTAAAATGATATATTTCACGATGCAGTTTTAAATCAAAAGTATTTTAATACAATGAATATTTAATTATCTGTTCGATAGTGTAAAATAGACACAAATCAAAATATATTACGATTTAAATAAAATATATGTATACGTAGAAATATTTGATTGCTTCCATCGTATTTAGTCTTAACGTAGCTTTTATTGAACGATGGTGTAAAATAGACGCAACTCAAAATATTACGCGAGTTTCATTCTCACCCGGCAATGCTTCGTTGACGTCTTCAGTCTAACAGCGACCACTTACCATCAGGTTGTGTGACCGTTCATAAGTTGTTGACGGTAACATTACTTGTATACATTGTGCGATTTCTCTCTGCTACGGACTGTATTAGTTTTCAAACTAATGTATTCGTATATAATTGCGTCATCTACTAGTTAGTCATTTATCAACCGAACGTTGTAAGTAACCGAACACCGAAAGGTTTTATTTCGTCTTAATTACTTCTTTTTTTTCTGTCATTTTGTCTAATTATTTAACTTTTGTAGTTGGTAATAATTTTCTACCCACATAATGTATGTATGTATTTTTGTGTTTTATGCTTAGAATTATATTAGAGTAGGGTAGCCGGCCTAATTGAATTGAAAAAAAAACAAATAAGACAACCTATCTGTCTCTCTCTTTTTGCGCGTATTAGGCAAAGATAAATGTGTCTGATTTTCTTTCTGCTATTTGTACTACACAAGCAATCATAGGCCTATGGCTCCCCTTATCTATGTATAATTCTATAGTTTTGTGTACAGTCGGGAGCGGAGTTTGGGCGACGTGTGACGTTTTAATGAATCTCTTTAGTCTCGTGATGTTATATAAATATAGCTTTTGCATTTAATCAGCTTGAGATGTTTCGTTTGTATTTTGTATGTGTTCCGTATCGCTTGGTCCAACGCCGTGTATCGAGGCGATTTTGTATACACTAATCTTATTAGTTTTATTTATACGTGTTTATTTTATTTCTTTATTTTATTCTGTTACACACTAGGTTTGCGCTGTTAAAGCCCGTCTTAACGGGTGTTAGAAGAGTTTCCTAGTACTGACTCCACGTTATTTATAAAATTGTGTTCTAAATAAATAAATAAAGTAAATACACCGAGGTGTTTAAACTTAGTGCGTTATTGTCACGATTTTGTCACCGAATTCCGCTCCCAATTATTGTTTTACGTAACATACGATCATATAATATTATATCAGTCGGTATATTTTTTGTCTAAAAAGGCCTTGAAACTGTTAGAGCAAGAGTGACACAATTCAAAATTATTTATCGCTTGACACGATTTATAGAGTTAATGTATGTAAATTTCTAATTGTTTCATTTGAGCTATGATTAATCTGAAACACTTAGGCACGCTAACGCAGGATGTTAATTTTGAGTTGTGTCGTTTTTGTCCTTGCAGTGCGATATATAGAAGTCTTTGTATGGAACAGATCAAATTGATAGATTGTCTCACGACCAACTGATAATATTCAGATGCGGTTGATGGTTTTCTGTACCCTTAAGTCATCTGTCTATTTTAAAATCGTGTTTCTTTAATTTTGTATTTAGTTTTCACAATTAGTTCTTCTCCTAAAGTGCCTTTTCATATTTCTATAATACAAAACCATGAGACGCTAGCTGTGTAGATATTGTTCTGAGGTGAATTTCTTGTACATCATTAACTGATTTAATTTAATTTTATGTTGGCCGCGTTGTTACGCATTGTAGTCAACCGTGGTGACGAGATGTTAATAAATCGCATTGCGAATCGGGTTTTATTAACGACTGTCACAAGACTAACACAAGTAAAATCATATTACAAATTCAATTAATTAAATAACGCACTGCGAGCCTATAGCTATCGTATTTATAAATGTAGCTACATAATTATGATTAAAGGTAATATCGCACTTTGAGAACGAAACTGAGATAGTTCACGTATTATACATAATTAAGAACGTTTTAATGATGAACGCCTAAACATAATTTAGTGTTTTTTTTTTTTGACACCTGTTTATTTCTAAAAGTTTTGATATTATTAAAATGCAACACCCATACAATCAATGAAACGCAAAAAAATATTGAAAGTTATGTCAATTTTGTTGTGATTGCCAAATTCGCATGTACAATAGCAAACTTAAAACATCTTGATTTCCCAAATTTTTTTTTGAGTTGTGTCACTTTTGTTCTGAACACAATATTTGCATGTACCATTGGAAATAAGACGAATATGTATTGAAGTTGTAATCTAAAGAGCTATGGTGTTTAATTTGTATAATGTTGTATAGAGATTCACCTCCTCACATATATAAGTGTAGTGAGCTTAGTTTAGTATCACGGGCCGCCACGAGACGTATGATAACTTAACCAATGTTATTATGATGTAATATAATTTTATACTTAATTTATTGTATCATAATACAATGTACATTAATTGAAATATTATGACAGTATTGACTACTGATTTTATTTGAAAGTTGTAATCAAAAGAAATTTGGATTGTGTCACTCTTGCACTGAATTTAATTTTATAACAGTGAATTTATCGACATTAGTTATTCGTATTAAATTATCGAAATAAAATGTTTTCCGTTTTATTAAAATGTTAACAACTCTAAAATGTAAACAAATTCGTATTAAGAACAAAACTAAAGTGTCATAAGACAGAATTTAACAGCATACGACGTTGAACTTTAATCCTATTATGGTAAGGTCGCTTGTCGAATGTTCTCGTGGCTGTAGAGTAGCTGATTATAAGTTGTATCGTTGATCACGTCTATATATATACATATGTATTATAAAGAACTGTCAAATTTTTATGTCATTGTATGTCACGTAAACTGTCAAGTGTGATTTAAATAATTTGCAGTTTGATGGAGGCTTATGAGTCTGTGGTTTTAATGTTATGGGTGAAGCTCGAATATATACGTCAGGGAAGTTATGGCGGGAAATTTTTCAACTGTCAAATAGTCCATAGACAAGAACCATAGTGTATAGTTCTGACTGGCCAGTGACACGGTGCGTTGATGGGATTTAAATAATTCCAATTCCAAATTCGAAATGCAGTTTTATTTTTAATTAGGGTTTTTTTAGAAGCGGATGATTTGTTTGGATCCGTAAGATTAGCTGTATTTAGTTAGGATTTGTTACCTTAAATATTTCCAATGAAATATTTGTATGGAAGTTAACAATTTCGTTTGTCGCTTGTATAGTTTAGTGATAGTAAAATCACCACCTCAGTGACCACAAACAAGTATTGTGTTGTTTTACGGATTTTTTTTATTTATCTATGGTAATTTAGAACTAGATTTTTACCATTATTTTTGTGTTTACAATATCATTGTGTCTTAAATTGTGTTTTTATATAACATTGGCGTTTTACAATTTAAAAAGTTTCTAAGTTTGATTGATTTTTTTTAATGATAATAAAGTCAAGTAATTGGTTTACAGTCCATGGGCTTTTGTGTTGTGATGGTAGTAACAAACTCGTTGTTGATATGAAGCTGTTAGTTCGCTACATGAGTCGAAATACTTGCCGGTAGAATGACTAGTGGTCGACAGGGGGGGGGGGGGACAGTTGACAGGGGTATATTGTTGTGTACCGATGTATATTGAAGTATATACGACTCACGAATCTGTATCAAACTTCAAATTATTCCAATTTCACTTTGTCTGCATTTAAGAGTGTAAAGCTTGCGTGGGTGTCGCTCTGTTAAAATATCCATAACTGTATTTAATTGATTAATATTATTATTGAATAATTAATAATGTACGATAGTTATGAATAAAATTGATTTTTAAGTCAGTTTTGGGGTTTTATTGGTTTTATATCCAAATGTGATGTGACTAGCTGATGAATTTGTAGAGGGATGGTAAGTATGAGAGGTCGTGGGATCCAATCCGATGCGCAACAATCTCTATAGTTACAACCAATTCTCAGACCTACCAAATATGCACAAAAAAATTTATAACAATCGCTCCAGCTGTTTCGGAGGAGTTTGGCAACTAACACACACGAGAATTTTATATAAATACGAGAAGAAAGCCCGGCTTCGCTCGGATGAAATGTGACATTTTCAGCATCATGTGTGTAATAAGCAAAACATTGTTACTTGCACACCTGAGAATTATAGATAATATTTATGAATGTTTATGATTGGGAATACATACATAATGCTCCCAAAAGTTTGAGAAATCTGCTGTTGCTTGGCCAGTAAGGTGGATAGGCTTTAACCCAAGCCCAGCAGTGGGACAATT
>DWPQ01001990.1:0-11240 GCA_018251795.1 Perichares adela | reverse complement strand
ATACTCTGTGCTATGTGTTTTTGTTGCCATAGTGTTCTACTTTTTCTGGATTACACACATGATGCCGAAAATGCCACATTTCACCCGAGCGACGCCGAGCTTTCTTCTCGTAAGAAAAATAATTTAGGTTTGGAAGTCGATACATCGATTCACAATGGTCACCTTAGTCTAGGCACGCGACAGGAGGTACCAAGACTCGACGTATTGACAGGTTTCCTAAACGGGAATGAGACGTGGTCAAGAATGCTACAAGAGTTAAAAATAAACGCTAAGAATAACATGTCAACATGCGACACTTTTCAAAACATTACTTAGTTTAATTATTTATATCAAATACGGTTAAAAAAATGATAGTTACATACACTGTGCTTTTAATGAATTATGTTTTGGCGGCAAATGAAATCAAATAAAACGTAAATTAAATAACCTATCGACCTACATTATCAAATCTATTATAATGACGTTAAACTCAATGAAATACCAATTTTGAGGTAAATATTTATGAAAACCTATATACTATTGTTTGCCTTTTAGCATCCACTCAATAAAATTAAGATTATAAATTTTAAAAACTGCAAAAACAAAATAAACTTTTCTAGTTACGTGATTACGTAACTAAACTCGTATTCGTATTATTTCGATTGAAATAAAAGTCAAACGAATTCCAACAATTATGTTACGGCTTGGTAAGACTGCATTGAATTTGACGATCAGGCTAGAACAGGCACAATTTTGAATTCACTCGCTTTAAATGCAGTGTCAAGATGTGAAAAGGTCTCTGGCGTTATTTATCGCGACATCCATTGTCTACGTCATTCGCTACCATACAAGTGGGAATTTGCTCGCATTTTAACTCCATATGCATTTAGTTACTTCTTTATGTATCATGAAAACAATGGTGACATCCCTAGAAGGTGCTATTGAATACTAAATGTACTTTATTGAGCGCTGATGCTCGTATTGTCTTACTCAAGTCTGTCCTTGAAAAGAGCAGGTAATGGTAGAATCAACACGAGAAACTTACGACATCGATCAGCATCTTGACTGATTAATTTCCGTCAAGTGACGAAGACTTATATAAACATTATATACAAACTATTATTCCAATGATCCAATATGCTACATTTATTGATTCATATATGAAGTAGCAGTGATAGCCTAGTGGTTTAAACGTTGTACTTCCGAACTAGAGGGCATGCATTCGAATCCTGCACTAAAAATACTTTTGAAGGTTGTGTCAGAAATTAATTATCGCTTACTTCGGTGACGGAAAACATCGTGAGGAAACCTGCATACATCTGCGTTCTTCATTATGATCTCGAAAGTATGTGAAATCTGCCAACCCATCCTCGTTCAGCGTAGTGAACTTTGGCCATAAACCAAAATGTTAGAGGAGGCATGAACCCAGCCGTGGGAAGATTATCAGTTATGATAATGATGATGTATTATTTGATTCATGAATGTATATTACGTAAACTACCTACAATAATTATGTGTTGTTGTAACGCCTACCCCGCATTTTTTTATCACCATCGAAACTGGTAGAGAATGCCAATGGCATTAACTTCACTCATATAACTCAGGTTAAAGTGTTTCTATGAAAGAGGAATAAAAATATATAAAACAGGAACACAGAAACAAAATTAAATCAGCTTAGTAATAAAAGATGAACTTATTTCCATTAAATATTCAAATTACTAATTATAATGGCTCGTTAATTTGAATACACAACCTAAGGAAATAAATAATTTTTGACGTGATATTAATTACTCGTATGTAATTAGAATGCGATATGCTGCAGAGAAATTTGTAGCTACCGTGAAAATCAATTAACTGAACATGATTAAGGTGGAGCCGAGAGTTCCCAGGTTCGTATTGAAACGTGTTAAAAGTATTTCATGTAATTTTTCATCTCTTCAATTCAATTAACATTGCAGTACAGAGCTGAGAATTGTTTGTTTGGTTTTTTATGTTAATACATGGCAAAAAGGTAGACTGACGATGGTAAATTACCGCCCATGCCCATCTGTAACACCAACATGTCAATACCAGAGTGCATTCAAGCAGAAAGTGCTGAATCCGCTGATTTACTTAATATATCAGCTTTTGGTAAATATTACTTAAGTTTTTTCGTAGTATTAAAAACATTACATTCAGAATGCATCAACCATAAAGAAATTGACCATAAACTGTATTTTATCTATGTTCATAATTCAAGAGTTGGACTGTTTTCTTACTTTGACTGCCCAAGAGATGGCGCCGTCCGCCTACAATGGTGAGTACATGAGAAACCGCCATCGTGTACGCATCCAAATTCGAACCTAATACGAAAATTATAAATCATGCTAGTCTGAAGCGCCTATTTTAGCTACACTACAATTCCGTGTTTACACCAACGTAAAGAATCCATGGAAACCTTAGGAACTCCACTTGCCTGAAGTTCATCCGAAGAAACCACGAAGGAATATACGCCACGTCATCAGCGCGGGGCTCCAGGTCAGTAACGAATACAGTCCACTCACCATTTCCTCAACAGAAGGATAACATCAATTCCGTCAAATAATTTCCATTCCGCTTAAATAATTTCATATTATTTGATAAACAGACATAATTTTGGATCTGTACGCTAGTCTGAAGTGCCTATTTTAGTTACACTACAATTCCGTGTTTACACCAACTGTGAGGAATCCGTGGAACCCACACCTTAGGATCTCCACTTGCCTGAAGTTCATCCGAAGAAACCACGAAGGAATTTACGCCACATCATCAGCGCGGGGCTCCAGGTCAGTAACGAATACAGTCCACTCACCATTTCCTCAACACAAGGATAACATCAATTCCGTCAAATAATTTCCATTCCGCTTAAATAATTTCATATTATTTGATAGACATAATTTTGGATCTGTAAGTAAACTTAAATAGAAATAAAACCCTGTGTGAAGACTTAAGTTAACATAATCTAGCGTTAAAATGAAAAAATACATTACAAATTGATTACAAACAAAAATGCATAATTTTTTTTATGTCGAATAGTTTTAATACTATCTATTATCAAAAACCATTCATTATATGACGTTCTCTTAGCCTTTCTTTGAAAACAGCTGTGCAAACAAATTTGTTTTAATTTGTATTTCTTCTCCTATAACTTTTGAAACTGAAATAATAGCAAAATATGACGCGCAAAAGTGTATTGACAAATCATCCAAATGATTTAATGAATTTAAGTATGAATTCTTTCCTTGTTTTTAGGGTGTAAACTCTTTGTTTTCTTTCTTTAACGACCTTTAAATTACTGCTTTAATATTTCGAAAAACATTTAAAGCTATCTGTAATCAGAGCTCAAACCGACTAACGATTCAAAGCCGCAATTTTTTTTGTTAACAACGAATGCTTAAATTTTGATTTTAATTTCAAATACGCACTAAGTTCGTTCTAATTATACATCGGTATGTTCATCTCCGATTTAGAGACTCAGTCTTTTAATCTATGGTGTATCGTGGTCGACTGTCCTAATTGGCGCGTTAATTTTGAGACAGCAACATAAAGAATATATTCCTTTCTTGCTCTTGATCTTTAAACTAATCGAGGATTAAATCAGTTGCCGCAAAAAATCGAATTTGCGATGATTAGAAAGCAGATGTCCTCGCTAATGAGCACCTAATATTAGAAATGTTTGAAGCATGAGCAAAAAAATACGTTTGACATTATAATTAAGCCAATGCTTATTGTAATTCTACATAATTACGAAAACAAAATCTGGGTATGTTTCTGGCTTAAAGCGATAATCTCAAAATCGCTTCCGATTGTCATTGTATTTTACAAATATACTGGAAGTCATGAGGAAGATTGGGATTATAGAATTTGTTAGGCATTTTCATAATTTCGCTGAACTTAGGAAATTAAGCATGGAAAGGGCTCGAGCCATTCTTGATCACAAGCTCATCTTACAATGTAAAGGGTTGAATTAGTGTGATTCTTGTCTGAACAGTCATGTTAACATAAATAAACGATTATAATAGTCTAATCAAACATCAACAATCAAAATCCGACCACAATATAAATTAGCACGAAATTACGCCATTAACACGAAATTGCTTTCTAAATGAATCAGTTTCACTCTTAACCACCAAATAGTTTCCTTGGTCGGCTATTTGAATCAATTACATAATCTACGGAGAGATAGTAGAGGTCCCTAGCAACATTTTCTTTAGGGCCAATCATCATAATTTCATTCCAAAATTGTTTCACTAGAGTTTCCTTAAACATTGGCGGCTAAAGCCGTAGTTCCTTTGTCCACATGCATATAAATACTTGACGCAACTTTAAGAACATTGTAAGAACTCACGGGTACGCTGGTTATCTTATTATTTTTTCCCTCACTTAAACAAGTGATAATTACGTGTATGAAATCAAAGTAAACCGTATCTACTCATATATTCGTATTAAAGAAAATTACTTAACTCTAACATCATCACCATTGCGGCTTTATGTAAAAATAGATAGAAACCCTTCAGTGAAACGGTGATAAAATACCAGCCAGAAATTGTCTCACACACTTCAAATCGTTAACAATTGCAAAGAACAACATGCAATTACATTCGTATCAATTAGAAATTGCGTTCAATATGCTACAACTTGGTTGTAACAAATTGGTTTATATAGCTAGGTAATCGTTACTACCAATTGTGTCATACGGATATCCGTTCTTTAGTAATAAACGTCGGTCAATTAGGATAAGACAGCCGGAAACCTCCGAATGGCTTAGAAATTTATAGCTGAAAATTTACTTATTATTTATTTATTTATCAGGTTTTATTGTAAATGCATTAATTCCGCCCATTGTAGCTCAATCAATAGTGACTATGCTTGGTTAGCGACTGGTGTCGGGTTTAGATAGCTGGTTGTAGCAAATATTTTTCAAATCAAAAATCAAAAAAATTCGTTCGGCTTACTCAGCTTGACCGTTTCGAAGGAGTATGGCAACTAATACTGTAACACGAGAATAGATTTATAGATAAGTTAGCCCTTGACTAAAATTCGACGGATGATAAGTGGAGATGTAATCCGGGATGGTAAGACCTACTCGCTCTTGACTTGAAGACAGCAACATCATATTCAGACTGGAACACCGATGCACGCCATATCTACTTCAATCCGGACTGGATTGAAGGAGAATGGCAACAACACTGTGACATGAGAAAAGATTTATAGACAAGTTAGCCCTTGACTAAAATTCCACGGATGGTAGATGGAGATGTAATCCGGGACGGTAAGGCCTACTCACGCCTTGAAGACAGCCACATCATATTCAGACTGGAGCACCGTCGCACGCCATAACTACTTCAATCCAGTCCTTTACAGTAAGAATCATGAATGACCATAAATTCGATACAGGGAGAATGTTTACAACAAAGGATTGATACACACCATGCGATAGTTAAAATATTGTTTGGTCGATTGGAATTTCTTCTCATTTGTTTGACCTTGTGAACCGTGACACATTCCTGCTGTGTGAGTATCTATTATTAGTGTATCATAAATACATGAAGCGAAAATATTCTATTTCGTGTTATAAATATGTACATACAAAAAAATTTAATTTCAACTATGAAAGTCTATGGCTTAACAGCCGCTAAATTGAAAAACATCAGATTTATCAAAAGAGTTACGATCTGTGAAATTTAGCTTAAGTCAAATGTTCTAAATTTGAATAATAATATGGTAGGTGATTCTTCTTTCTTCTTCTTAGTCGTATCTTCATTGCTGAAGGTCGTGCCTGCTCTGGTATCCCTCTAAGATGTTGTTTTTTATATTTCGCCAGCGGGACCGGTCTTCACATTCTATACACACAAACATAATTAATATGGGCGCCGAAACGCTGTCACTGTATGACTTTCGCCGCAGCCCTAAGCTATCTTCACCTGTCGAGAGCGTACCATGTGCGGGCTTGTTTCAACCAGTCTTAAATAGCTATTGAAATATCTCTTTTAATGCCTGTTCTGGTCTGCTAGTTTACTGGCATTGTATTATAGTCAAAGGATTAGTATCTTCGCCTTAATTGTATGATTAACTTATATTATTTTATCCCATTAATAGTTTTTTTTCTTTTCTTTTTTTCCTTTTTTTACGTATGTTGTTTCAGTACTGTGATTAATGGCAAATAAATGTTTCATTCTAGCTTTATTTCTTCTTTATTTAGTTGCCCTGAAAGTTCGTTTCGATTATTTAGGAAAATTAAAATGCAACTTATTTAATATATTGGTGTACATTCACAACAGGTTTTGTTTATCACATTTATAATTAAACAATTTCAAGTTTTAATTTAATTTAAACTTTATGTCAATATATTCGTATCGAGTACATTATCACACACTAGATCCCAAATACCACTTTCATATATTTTTTTTTTATAATATCTTCTTTAAATATGTGACCAAACTCCCATATTATGATGCCGATGTATATAAACTATGTATGCTTATCAAAATTGGTTAATTATGAATATTATTTTCTTCATGCTTCATTTTGGATCACACAGAGGAATATTGTTAAGGTTTGTACATTTTTATAACTTTAGATAATTGTTAAAAATAACCACCTTGCGACTCGAACGACGTTTAGGAGTCTATTTTATTTAGCAAGACTATCATCAAAGGCTTACTCGATATACACCAACTTTTGTTTTGGTTATACTCGTTACTCTATAGTTTTAGTTCTTAATACACAGGAAGATGTTGAATCTAAACCAATTAAGCCATCACTACTTAGTTTATTAATGAGCTACTTATTTTATGCAGTTAAAACTATGATCACTTAATTTTCCTTTCTATATTCAGTTCTGCAAATTCTCTTCTAATTTTTCAGCAAATTTTTGTCTATTCAGACATTGTAATCAGCTGCATCCGTTTTCCGATAGAACATTAAAATATAATACGGACCATAGAATTAAAATGTAATATATAAGTTTAACACTTAAACAAAAAAACAAAAGTAATTTTCTCTTTTTATTTTAAGTTCTGCAAGTTCTCTTCTGATTTTTCAGCAAATTTTCGGTGAGAATTACGCGCCTTTGGGTCAGTGTGGATGCAACAGTAGTACTCTACTAGCTCTTCTGGAGACATCACCCGAGCTGCAAGGTCCTCCGGGTCCACCAGGGTTGGTGGGTGCCGATGGCCGAACTGGATCTCCGGGAATTGCTGTAAGTAAACTGTTTAATGGTAGCATAAAGCAATGCATCAGAACTGATATGAGAGAAACATTTTTACCATCGTGACACTACTTCGTGTTTAAAACACGAATAGCTATTAAAGATGCAGGAGTATCAATGTGGAAAATAGTTTTCTAAGATGGGATCTACCAACGCATGTAAATTACTCTTAGGAACTCTTATTAAGTCTTCCCTCCGATGACAAACAATCTGGAACGACTGTAGGAACAATAACTTTGGTGTGTACGTACATCACGTTATACATATAGGAGTACTTTAATTTCTAACGAAATATCGAAAGAACATAAAAGTTCTCCAGAGCTATATTCTTATTTAGGATTCATTTGGTGACCTTGTGGTGGTTGGCTTAAGAGCCAGTGATCGCCACCTATTGCTATCAATGGGCAAAGGTACTTTTTTTTTTAATTCCGTAGAATGTAATGGTGATTTATTTTTCTAGACTCAACCGTGTTCCTTGAAAATCTATACCCATAAACATGTTTTTCCCACTTAATAGGGTCAGCCGGGTACGGCAGGAGAACGGGGACCAGCAGGACCAAGAGGTGAGAAAGGAGACAGAGGAGATGTAGGACCACGAGGACCTGAGGGCCAACTAGGTCCAAAAGGAGAACCTGGTATCGATGGCAGACCAGGAACCCCAGGACCACCGGGGCCACCGGGTCCATCTGGGCCATCAGACTTTAGTAATTTTGATGTAAGTATATATCTAAATAGTATAATTTGATTTAGTTGACTAGACTGCAAGCTTTAAGTCTATGCAGTAGATATGATACATTTTCATAGCTTAAATTACAAATTAAAACTTTGTAAATATCCTGGTTAGGAAACTGATATATTAATACAACTTATTTATATAAAAGGAATCTATATATATTTTATTATAAATACTCGAAGCGAAAACTTTCAATCCCTTTTTACGAAAATTGGGCGGACGGAAGAGCATGGAAATTTCGCACACTTATAGTTTATATGTAGGAGAAGTGCAGAACGCTAATACTTTTCAATAATAATGTTTATCAAGTACATTAATTCAATAAATAAAACATTACACGCACAATGAAACGCCCACATGCATACTCGATATACGTATACCGTTTTGACGTTTATTATGCAAATGGAGGTTATCAAAAAGTTTCGTGCGTATTTTCAGTGATTTTCTTGTGTAGAAGTATTCTCTCTATCTCTCTCTCTATGAATGTGTATGTTAACTATTCACAATACATTGGAAAGAACGATCAAACAAGTTCTATTTTACGATATATTTTACGTAATGTTAAATTCCACAAGTTAAATCCAATAATTCGAGTGAATTGCTTTTATTGCATATTGCTAATACGTTATATGAAATATAGGTTTATATGGAAATAACGCCCTAATATTTTATTATTCTGTACCCTCAAAAAGACTTCTTAAACTCAAAACACGGCAATACCGCATTCCGGTGTGGCCTCAAAAATTCTACGCTTTATATTTTTTAGCCTTATTGATTGAAATGAATTATATGCTGTAAAAATCAATATTTAACACATGCTCTCATCATTTTTAACTCATTTCATGCTAACCGCTTACATAGTCGAACTGGAAGCATAGACACATATATAAGGTAAGTTATTCAAACACTGCAATAAAACGCTTATAGGCTTAATTAAGTCAATCTAAGGATCAAGGGACTTTTGCAGAAGCTTTTGTCAAAAGAAAAGGTGAGCACTGCTAATTTCTCGACAATATAAGTGAGGTATGAACTCGTAAAGCGTATAAAGGTAACATTACACCTCTTGCCAAATGATCGTTACTTTCATACAACCTTTAATAAACAAACAACTGCAATGTTTGGACCTAATTCTGATACGAAATAATTTAGTCTCTCAGGTTTGGCCCATATATTTTAATAATAAAAAAAATTAACTTTAATTTTAATTTATTAAAGGTTTATTGAATATTGATCAAAATGGAGTAAGAACAATGTCAATTTTTATCAAAAAACCTAATACTATCTTTCGATATTAAATTACATTCAGCGTAAATTCAAATAAAATTATTTTGTTAAAATGGCGCAAACATTTCAAAATAAAAGATTGTTTTATATTGATTTAATAGCATTTTATTTATTTCACATTCTATGCATATTTTATGTTATCTACCTTTACCATATTGTAATTTGTCACCGTCATAAATTTTATACGATTTACTGAACTGTATTCACAAAATATTTATTATGCCGGTCAGGAATCGCTGCTCGGGTCTTATGGAGAAGCGATTGGTAGACCGGGAGCGCCCGGGCCTAAAGGTGATGCAGGTCAAACGGGGCCAATTGGCCTTCAAGGTGAACGTGGATTTCCGGGACAAAAAGGCGAAAGAGGACAGGCCGGGCAGAATGGGCTTAAAGGCGAACGCGTGAGTGCTTATGTTCCGTATCCCCTTATTCTTAATATAGATTATTTTAAATAATTTCTGTGTTCATCAATTCTGTTCATTCATTCAAATCTGTTTTAGTAGTTGTTGATGTGTATTTTTAATAGATAATTTTTACTGTGTAGGGGCATCCTGGACCACAAGGGGAACGCGGTTTCAAGGGAGATCGAGGCTCGTCTGGTCTGGATGGTCGACCTGGTCTTCCTGGCGCTAATGGCCGACCAGCTGAAAAAGGAGAAAAGGGTACTGACGTTAAATTAAAAAATATAATTTTCACTCTTCGATATGCAACTAAGATCACAAATAGATAGTAAATAAAAAAACAAATATAGAGAAAGTAAGAGTTGTACATTCAAAAGTTAAATTGACATAACACTGCCCGTAAACGTACCTTATATAAATTAGTAGGATTATGCACAAAATACAAATTTGTAAGACTCATAGAATTACTTTTGACTAAAACGATCTACAAATTAGATACTTATCAAAATGTTATGTGGACGAAGTTTGATATGTTTGATACTTAACTCTCTTACGCCGTGTTTGATGGACAGTTGTGAATGAGATGAAAACCATATAAGGGACAGCAGGGAAACAGAATGGAAGGTGATACGATAACAAGTTCATCTGTTTTCATTAATATTTTAGCTATCAAACCTGGTTTTTGATGTCGGGTAAATGTGTTGGAATGCTCCTCGCAATTTATATTAACGACATTGAAATTTCAGAACATTTCAGAAATGAGAGTAACACTTCATTAAATTAATGTCGTTAAATATCGCGATGAATTTGTTTGAACAGTTTAGTTTACTTAGGTGAACGTGGATCGCCTGGTCCCCCGGGTCCCCCGGCGCTTCCTACCGGCATGATCGCACAAGACGACGCTGAATACTTAAGTTCTGGTGAGTTTTATAAGGGTAGAACATTACGCTAACACTACCAGCATACCTTTTTTAATGGCATTTGGTAAATAAGAGTAATTGAGCTACGGTTTACTGCCAAAGATTAGGTATCGTACGAAATAAAACATATCTAGGCAAACGATAGTTGTCAGGATTGAGCGATGGATTGCTTACTGATAAGCGTTTCGTGAAGAGCAATTCTACACGCGCAGGCGGACTATGAAGCGGCTAGAGAGTGAACAAAGGGTATGGTTCGAGTATCAGAGTTATTGATTTCAGCTTTCGATTGATCAAATCCTTTTGGTTATGGATTATGCTGTAACAAAGTTAGTGACTGAAATTTTGTATTGTGAAACCATTAATACATATATTTTAACAGGACATTCCATGGCAGGACCGAGAGGAGAAAAAGGAGAAAAGGTAAAACTTAAAACCTGTTTTATTTCTTTTATTTACCATGTCGATAACAAAGCCTACCTACATTAAAAAATTCAAAACATGTTGATTAAACAGGTTCGTTCCTGTTAAAATTATTGTTATAAGTTAAGCTTTCATTTAGGGTGAAAAAGGTACACGTGGTAACGATGGTGCACCCGGTTTTCCTGGTAAAGACGGCACTGCGGGTGACAGGGGTGATATTGGACCTTCGGGAATGCCCGGTGTGTCCGGACCCCCAGGACCACCAGGTTTTAAGGGAG
>DWPQ01001989.1:0-11241 GCA_018251795.1 Perichares adela | reverse complement strand
CTGACATTGTAACTGGGCTATCAATGCTTTACTTTGCAGTGTAAGTTATTTTTAAGCTCCTTGGTTTTCACTCACCGCGCTTCAAGGGGATTATAAGATTGTTCCAGTTTAATATTTTCTGCAATATACGAGTTCAAGATAACAATAAAGAAAAATAGTGAACATTTACAGCGTACTGGGAAACAGTTTTCGTATTAGAAATACATCTATGAATTTTTCCAATAAACTTGTGTTTGTTTTATTTATTCTATTGACGAGCTTGTAGTCTAGTTGGTAACCCTGCCGACTCTGGTTTGGCTTCAAACACATGGCAGACACCAGGGGTAGGTGTCTCTCACCAGAGCCTTGCAAATTATTAACACCATCAGCATCATCATGTACGATCCCAAGTTATACCTTGTACATTAAGCTCACATAGTCTTTTTGGTACGAGCTTTAGAGTTTTGTATAACAATACATATTCCTTTCTTAATCGTGTAAATTTCACAATTGTATTGCTTATTAAGACTGTAAACTGTAACCTGTGTAGTTATACTGTAGGTACAATTCCATGAGAGTATAAATCAATTTGTGTTTGAATTATAAATATATATTTTTTATAACAATTTATTTAATAACTAGCTGACCCCGTAAATGTTGTTTCGCCATATAAAAGTTGGTGTAAAAAAATTAGGGGTTGGTGATAGAAAGGTGAAAATTATAGGTTGTATGTATTTTTTGATGCCACATAATAAAAAGTAAAGATACATAATTATCCAAAAAATTTAAACATTTTTTCTGGGGTAGACCAGACCACCTTTTTCACTTATAGGTATTAAAAATAGATTACAACTTATTCTCAGACCTACCGAATAAACATACAAAATTTCATAAAAATCGTTCAATTTGTGTCAACTAACACTGTGACAAGAGAATTTTATATTTATGAGAAGAGATAGAAGAGAAGATTTAGATTAATATCTATATATTCATTTTCTGGAAGTTATTGGAATGAAATAGGGAAAGCCGATATGCCTTGCCTCACAAAAATATAAGAAAAAGGACTTAACTCGTACAACATGAAATATTCTTGACATTAATTTTTCCTTCGTTCGTGATATTTTTGTTACATATTCCGTTGGCATGTGGTGTTATTATAAATTTGGTATTAAAATAAGGATGCGAGCTTATTCAATATAAACGTAATCATGAAGTCTAATATTGGTGTAGTTTATTGCCTTCTGTTACATGGTGCTACACTTGTTCTTATAACATAAACCGGTGCTCAAGGTTTATAGCCAGAAAATGTATTATGGCTAATTTTGTTACCTTAATTCTGGAATATAGCAAAATACAGGGTTCTGTTCGTAAATACTGTATATTACACTAGGTTTCCAGAATTGGCTATCGACAAATTTCCCAAGCTTCGGTAGATTGCCTTCAACGCATTCGAGATCTACAAAGCAAGTCTTTCCATGATACTTAGGAGAATTGAAACATACTTCAAGACGTTGCTCCAGCACTAATTTGAGGATAACATTAACTGTAAATAGAATTCAGTCGATTTTAGGATTGACATAGTCCGGTCTGGTATTTTTTCTGAAAGAGTTTATTATAAAGACTTTTAAAGTCACTTCATCGTCGCATCAGCAATTCCATATTACGAACAATCCTCAAAAACAATCAGCAAGAACCTCCGAAACATAGTATTTTCTCCTAGCTAAGACTTACTACGAAAATATTTTAATATCACAACTCCTTTCATCTCTTTACTCGTCAACAGTAAGCTAGTAACTGCTGCACTTAAAACAAGAGCGCTGCAAATGTTTTAAACTGTTAAGAGAATCTAATAAAATGTAGAGATTCATAAATTATTTGTGTATTGTATTATTATTGAAATTATTTTTTACGTTAATAATAAGCGGATATCCCGCTCCTTAACCGGCAACACGTCATTGTCAGACGTCCATGGGTGACCGTTTACCATCAGATGTTACGTCTACTTGTTTACCAGCTATTAACATAGCGACATCCATAGCTACTATGACTATCACGTGGACTTCAGACGTTCTTTCGAACTCCACAGGACCTTAGGACGCTCGCCAATCCTATTTTACGAAGAGACTTCACCAATTCGCTAGTTTAAGTTCTCTAATTGAACATGCGCCTCTCTGTCAGCGTGAAACTAAGACCGCTGGGGCCGACAGCAACCATAGGCAACCGCTTAACATCAGGTTCCCCGTATACTCGTTTACCAGATTAACATAAAGACATCCATAGCTGCCATAACTATCACATGGATTTCACACGTTCTTTGAAACTCCGCACGGGATGCTCTTAGAATGCTCCCAAACCATATTTTTCTACTATCACATGGACTTCAATAACATTTTGATTTCCTTACCCACCAATACATGGGAACGATCGACAAACCGATATGATAAGCCGTGTTACGATAACCCGTCCCTTCTCGTGTGATAACAGATGTTTGCGGCAATGTCGTCGCTATTACACCACCAGTTGAGCTATACTGCCGTGCGTGACTCAGTAATATTTGTGTGGTGATAACATTTTTATAACACCGATACGAACTGTAGGGAGTGGCGCTGCGACTTATTGCAAAACCATTTGCACGTGCGATTTAAAATAACATTACCCGTTGAAACGTAATATTTTGTAACGGTTCAGGTAATGATTAATCATCAACGTTAAACAGAATTGGATGTAGGCAGTTTTTTAATTCCTGAAATGCAGGCATACATTTTAAATCCTAATTCTATTATAGTATTCTCCTAATTCTCACTCCTATACAATTTTTGCTTTACTAAGTTAGTCCGCTTCACCAAACACTACATCACCACTTACCATCAGGTGGGATCGTAGTCAAGCTTATCTTATGTAAAAAAAATATAACATATATTACGGAAATCAAATTAATCTTGTGAAGAGATCATATATTCCGGTAGTTCAAATAAAATTGACGGATTTCATGTTGCATACCTACCGGAACTTCCGACTACATGTCTTAGTATCAAACATAATGAAACGTCCAAAAAGGAACAATCAACAAACTTACATGTTAAATACCCGTAGTGTGTGTATTTTAATTAAGTTATTATTGGGACAATACTTATACATTGTCGTGCGATACTCTCCTGTACAAATCCAATATAAATCAATTTAGTTTGAAGTTTTTCAAAGACTGTTTGCTAGGTCAACACAGTAGATGGAAGCGCTGGTGTGTCAAAGGAAGTAATTATAGCGCTGGACGTCACTCTGGAGGAAAAAATTAATTTCCACTCGATCATAATGAAACTGACAGACCTTTGATACTAGTACTTATTAGCATTCTCTACTGACAAGCTCGTGTTTGTATGTTTGTGACCTCATCCTTATGATTATCAATAAAACGTTAATGTTTTATCAGCATCGATCTTTTCCTAAATTTATTAAAGTCATGGAAAAATAAAAAAAAAGGTTGCCAAAAATACTCATTATTCTAGAATGGGGAAGATTCTTTCTTCTACTCCACTAAGCTACTGCCTATTTCCATACCAACACCTTCAAGTGCCTATCTCTAATGAAATGTCATCATAATCGATTATCCGGTTTGGCCGTGATCACGTCAAAGACACACAGAACTACTTTCGCATTTATAATATTGGTATTGATTATTATTACTCGTTATTTTTTAACTTATACGTTAACGTCACATATGTCCCATACAACCCCATGGTAAGTGGGGATGTCGAAGATGACAAGGGTACTTATAAAAGACATCACTTTTCTTGAAGACATTCAAACTCCTGCCGCCGCGCGCATAATGACGCAAAGCGATGTCCGTCAAAGGATATTCACGACGAAAGGACTTTGTGAGAGCCTCTATTCATACTATCCAACCTCCCATAGGTACTCGTGGTGCTTGCAGGGTAACGAGTGAGGCAACGGTCCCTAATCTCTTCTCTTAAAAGTCTCTGGACAGACAAAATACCAGTACACATAATCGACGAACATAAAGCTCGTATCCGAAACGGTAGAAAATAATGACGTGCATAAATGATACGACCATACCTACACGAGTAGATTATACCTATAGAATTTGAGTTACGTTCTACCCACTTTAAAACCGAGGGTACTTGTATATAGTGGTAAAATTTATATCTAGGTTCCTTTTCGTGCACGGGTGCGTTCACAGTGAGATCCCGGAGCTTCTCCAATTATGCGCCGGATGGATGCCTAGTGGGTTTTAGTAGGTAAAAATCCTACATAACCTGATACTTTCATTAGGAAGGTGTCAGGTATCTTACAGAAGATTTCCCCCCCGTTACAAAAAAAAAGTTTCCTTTTCGTAGCACAGTTTTAAAACTTAAGAAAAATATTATTTAGGTGAACACGTATTGTTTAAGTGAATAATATTTCACCTTGTTATTGTGATAACCAAAAATCACCATCCATCCATAAACCAGCCTTTAGAGGTCCACTGTTGGACCTAGGCCTTCTCTACCTGTTATCATAAGAAGGCCTAGCTTAACAATTCGAATTGCATGCGAGATTTGAACCCGTGGCCCCCATTCGTTGGACCAACATTCACACATTTCACTGTTCAATAGCAGTATAACAATATAATGTGTCAAAACATATTTCTCTTACTTTAAATAAGACATATTTAATCGTGATACACGTGTTCAACTCAACCACACAATAACCAATATTAAACCCAAAAAAATCAAAACCGTCCTTGGCCAGAACAAACCTTCGAGAGGAAAAACGGTTTAAATATAACAATCTGACCACCGTGAAATTAAACCCAGAACAACGTATTGGAAGCCACATTTAGACCAATATAATGGATCAATTTAATTTCAAATGATTGAACGCTGACAGCGGGGCGCTGTTATTGCCGCTGTGATGCATGATAGGACATTTATTTGGGTATGATTCCTAATTTAAATCCAATCATTTTTGGGCTGTGACGGCCGATACCATTTTAACTCGGTCATATTACTAACAAGTGGATCCGGCAGACATTGTCCTGTACAGAAAAGCAGCGACTGGGCGGGGACTGGGAGGTTTTTGTAAAACATTTTTTTTATGTATTTCACAAGGTTGAGCCAGTATGCCATGTAATCATGTCTGCCGAGCCGCACTTGGCTAGCGTAGTGGCCTTAAACCCTCTCAGTATGAGAGGAGACCTTAACCCAGCAGTGGGACAATTCTTGGTTGTGATGACGACGACGTCATGTAAGAGTTCAGGAAGGCCATTGTTCTAAAAAAAAATCCTAGAAAACTTTCAAAAATGGGAGAACAAAGGAATTTTTATTCAAATACCCTCAAGTATATATATCTATATGAAAATTCATCAGAATCGGTTGAGCATTTTGCCCTGATGACGTATTAAACGGTGGTTGCTTACCATCGGGTGACCCATTTCGCTTGTAGGCTTTTACATTATACAATTGCAATGTATAAAATATATATGTTATACAGTTCAGTTCACTTAACGTAGTGACTCTAAGTGGATCTTGTCCCCAACACAAGAGCTCTCTATTTCACTCAGTCTTGTGCAGTCTCGCCAATCGAAATAAAGACCGAAACATATTTTTTTGGAACTTTTGTGTCTCTGAGTCTAAAACGGTATCAAGTGAAAACCACTAAATAAATTAAGGCGACAAGAATTTATATTATAATGTATGTTTTATTCCTTAGAATAATATTAATGGTTTTGTATTATGTTAACATTATTTTAAAACTTTCTAACCACTAAAAACTTATTTTATAAAAAGTATATACAGTTACATAAAAATGTTAATCCTCTAACAGTATCTCTAGTAACATAAATTATATCTTGTAAAAGTATAAGTTATAGTAGAAATAAATGCAATATTTATTTATTTACATTGTTGTACAAAATCATTACTCAAGTTATTTCTGCAAGTGTAAGTGTTTGTAGTTCGGTGTGTAATTGTTACTCAACTCATTTCGGAAACAGTGATCCTAGCCTAACTGCAACCGCAGAGTTTGTGTTCTAAGCCAAGATTTATTAGGACAGCTTACGTTTTCCATTACAATGTTTACATAAATAACCACTTCTCCATCCAATATCATTCGACAAACAGTTGTTTGGTTAATGAGATTGGCTTAGCAAGCTTGGGAATCGTGTTCTCGTGTGGTTTGTCAGACCGAAGTTATAAATTAGTTAATGAAGTGGCTCAGACGTTAGTAATCAAGTAAACAGTTCCTGGTTCAGTCTTCGGCGTAAACTTAAGAACGAAAAAAGTTAAAGCAGATGACAATAGCAGTTATCAAAAGCTTTCATGCGTGTTTTCAGTTGATTTTATTGTGTTGAATTTTGTTGGTTTAGTAGATTTCATATGCAAAAAATAATTCTTAAATTGATTATAATTATTAGTTAGCATCCGGTGGAAGCGCCATCTATGTGTTTTGACTTCTTTTTATAATTCCTCATGCTTCCTGTTTCAAATTACTTAAAAAGCCACTCGTTATAGTTTACGTCTCTCATTCTGGTCTCATATCATATAGGATGCAGACATATCTCTTCTCAATGTATTAAGTGAATAAATTATAATCGTGAGTTCTTCAATGATAAAACATTACTTTTATTTCACGCCCACATAACCTGATTTCCAATAAATTTGAAAACTAATAATACACCTGGCACCTAATTATTTTTAATGAATTATGAATGAATTTCGACCTCTAAGGCTATCACCAGTACAATCAAATACAAATTCAAAATCATTCATTCATGTTGGCATCACTGATACACTTATGCACGTAAATTTTTGCTTCTTATACAAAAGATAATAGAAAATCACTGTTTTATATTTAGAGAAATGGTTTTATAGCATCGGCATGAGAAGGCTTGTGATGTTAGAAATTATGGAAAAAATACAGAAGTATACATTAAGGCATATAAATATGCGGTGTTATCGCTAAGAGCGATCTCGTTTCCAGACATCCTAAGGCAGGACAATAGCAGCGGTTATAAATAAAAAATAGCATTAAGAGCCACACATTATATTCCAAAACATAACGCTTGTAATTTATGTAACACTATTATTTATTTCTTCGCAGTTTGTTTAAATAAGGCAATTTTAACCTTAAACTGTTTTATGTTTATATAGTAGACCCGGCAGTGTTCGTCGTGCCCGGAAAACCAGCGATTGGACAGGACAATGTTTTCGTAGAACATTATTTAAATGCATCTCAGAAAACAATTAAATTCCTGGAAAAAGTAAATAAAAGAAGTAGCCTATTTTCATCCGAAAATTTATTTAAATTTTTTAACTTTCTTTCTTCAACATCTTGGCTATGTATTATATATTTAATAACCATTATAGTGTTTATATAATTGTTATTCTGTACGCGCTACGCAGTTCCTTTATAAAACACGTTTATCTATTCCCGTAAACGGTTACTGTAAGATCGCTGTTTTAGTGATAAAGCCGCCGATTGTACCATGTTCAAATGGTGTGCTTGTAATATTGTATTGTATTGAGCGTGTACTACAGTGATAGCCCAGTGGTTTGAATGTTGGTCTCCCGAACGGGAGGTCGTGCTATGGAATCCGGCGCGCTCCAATAATTTTCTAAATTATATGCGCATTAGAAATGAATTATCACTTGCTTCGATGAAGAAAAACATCGTGAGGAAATCTGCACTGAAAAATCCTCAATAATGTTCTCGAAGGTGTGTGAAGTCTGCCAACCCGCACTTGGTCAGCGTGGTGGACTTAAATCTTCTCAGTGTGAGAGGAGGCCCGAGCCCAGCAGTGGGAATTTATGAGCTGTGATGATATACAATAAACATAATTTGAATTTAATTTAATATCCAAATTTAATTCTTCACTTTCGAAAGCTATGTACCAATTGTAAATAAATTTCAATTTAATTTCATTTAAATCGATTTATTTATTAATAGGCTCATTAACAAAGTTTTATGTGGCACAAAAGAGACAAACCTAATCTTAACAATAAGCGACATTAAATTTCAATTTCTTCCTACGTACGTTTTCAATGTTAAAACAGTAACATAACTATTAAGTATAACGGTGAAGTATACCGAAGTAATCTGACACGTTCAAGGTAACCATCGTTTGGAGACGAGCCGGCACACGCTATCTGATCCTCTCGCGGCGAGCGCGGCGGTTTTCGGAGCCGTGTCGTGCCGATCCTTATCATAATAGCGCACAATCCTTAAGTTATTTACGAAACGCTTAAGGAAACCGACAGAAAATTACTGTTACCGACCTAATTTAGTTTATTAACAGTCAGTAATAATAGAGAATTGTTGATGGAAGTTAGTACGCCTGAGGGAATCCACCTACGCGTCTTCAAATTGTCGGTTTAGAATTGCCAATTATTATGAGAACACACAAAGCCGTGTAAAATAGAAAAGAAGCCACTGTATACAGAATAGAATAATCAAGCCTTTTTTTCTGTCTGCCTGTGTTTCTTTTTGGATCAAGTATTTTTGAAGTGAAAACTTATTTAGGCGCATTGAGCTACATTTGAGTAAGGTAAAAAAATCATTGAACTTGCGTCACCTAACACTGTCAGTGTAATATAACGCTATTTCTTTTGATTCTTTTAATTTGAGTTGTGCTATAAAATTTACTTATATGAAATATCAACTATTAAGTAAGTCTTGTATATTGTAGATTATTTATATATAACAAATGTAATTTCGAAGTAAAAAATTCTTTAGGCGCGTTGAGCACTTTTTGGGTGAACAATATTTGGTTGAATACTTTGTATAAATATATTTATACATTATATACAAAAAGTATATCTCTTTACATGAATACACAAATGCTCAAAATACTGTTTTGAGTTTTCACTTCTGTCGGCAGTCCTCATGACTACCTTTTTTTTATCTACTAAAGGCGTTATATTTTCCGTTGGTAGTAATTAAAATCAAATCTTACAATCTATCAGAATCGGATTGATAAAAGTCGAATTAAGGACATCTACATTTATATGTATAACAATATCCGCCCTCAGATGTATTAATGTCACGACGCGGCAGAACGGTTTGAATAACTGATATTGTTGCTTTATGAATAAACATGGAGGCGTATCTTTCTCCCAGTTGTTTTACTCTTTTGCTATTTATGCTTGCCTAGTACTGTATCTATCTTTGAAACGGACGTTGGGTTATATGTTCAGATATGTTTAACTCTTAATTCATCTATTACTAATTCTATACTAATATTATAAATGCGAAAGTAACTCTGTCTGTCTTTGACGTGATCACGCCCAAACCGCTGAACCGATTATGATGAAATTTCATACGAAGATACTTCAAGGTCTTAGGATGAAAATAGGAAACCTTTTTTTCCCATTTTTCTTTTAGTCTTTCCATGGTAATTGTTTTACGAGATACGTAAAAACGATGTTCTACAGAATCTGTATGGTGTTGTCCCAAAAAAAAGCGATTCAGCTTTATGCTACAGTAAACTGCAGCGCTGATTTTCAGTGTAGCCTGTGGTAATATGGACGTTCATGTGTGGCGGAGATCTTACCATAGCTTGATCGTTTGATCCTCTGATCCATTTATTCATTTTTCGGCTACTAAGAAACAAAAATAAAAAACGCTATCTCCTTGACAAAACATCAGATTACCGCTTTGAACATCGCATTAAAAATGTTAATTTGCGTTTGCGTATTAAACGATATCTTCTCAAAAAGGCTGCGTCAGGCGTGTGCAAAAATAATCAGTGTAATGGCTGAAATATTTAATAATGGCCTCCTCAAAGTGTATCTGTAGAGCGCTTGAGGTCGGGTTTCACCTCACCCTAATGGGTTCTTTCTTTAGTCGCCGGTTTATTATCATCCCCCGTTTCGCTGCGTAGGAAAATTGGATCTTATAATACTGGTCATTACCTTGGACTAAATCGATTGCCATTGTAATAAATCTCTCGTGGACAGACGCGCTTAGATTAGCTGTTCTTTCTAATTAGTATAGCAATATCGATAAAAAAATGTTAATAATCAATAATAGGTGACAATGACTTTTTAACTACCTGTGCCCCTAGCTCTGCTAAGATAAAAAATTGCCTAGGTTACTCTTATTACATCAGTTATCTTCCAGTGGAAAATCCCTTTTAAATCGATGCAGCCGTTCCATAGATTAACCGGAAAAAACAGATAGACAGACGGCAAAAATTAAAAAAAGTGATATATAGGAATATGTACCGTGTTTTCATTTAGTAAAAAGCTGTTTTTTAATATTAGAAACAGACACTCCAATTTTATTTAGTTGTATAGATATATAGATAAACATCATTCGTTTCTAGAAATAAGTCAGTTAGGTTCAATTACGGTGATTTCTGGTTGTACTCTAACTTCGCAAAGACAAAGGACACCTAACGGACAAACTTCGGTACAAAGGCTAACTATTCGTATCTAGTACTGTTTATTGAAGTTCTGAGGCAACTGACAGTCGAACCAACTTGGCAATGATGTTAGTTTAGTGAAACATCAAACTAAATGTTACTGTTGCATTTAGGTGTAATAACGCTCTCTGTAAATAATACAGGAGACGTTACGAAGGCTATTAGTCTTAAATACAATTAAAATTGCAGTAGCAACTCTATTTCAGATGTTGTATAACTTAGTAAAATAAATATCCGAACCACAGTTTTAATATCATTATCAAGGATAGTATGAATAATCATAAGATAGCTATAAGTGTTCTCTGTAACTATTAGTAGGAAAATATTCTCCCTAGCAATTTCTTGCCGCTTCTTCCAGGGCCTGCTTATGGTAGCGATTTGCAGAAGCGACGGCGTAAATTGACTTACGAAAAGTGTTTGTAAAATTCAACTTCGAATAAAATATAATTTAATTAAACTACGGCAGACTATAAGCATACACAGAATAAGTCTTTCAATTTACTTAGCGAATAAAGCAGGTTTATAGCTAGTCTGAATAGAAAGCTTACGTTATTAGCAAAGGTATCTTTACAACATTGATATAAAAGCAGTAAAAGGACCGCGGTTGCTACAAAAACATTTCTATTCGATCAACAACCCTTTAAGCATACTATATTTAATAAACCAATTATTACAACTTGATAGGTACAATATAACAATGAACTATACGAAGTGAGTTTTAGGATAAATACTCCCACTTATATTGAACCACTTATATTGACTACCTAGTAAATCTATACTAATATATAAAGCTGAAGAGTTTGTTTGTTTGTTTGAACGCGCTAATCTCAGGAACTACTGGACCG
>DWPQ01001988.1:0-11241 GCA_018251795.1 Perichares adela | reverse complement strand
TGTGTAAAAAAAGACTACTTATGCCACGGAAAACCGTGCGTAAAATGCGGGTTTTTTTCACACTGTGCTATAAAATATTTTTAAACGATATGAAATTATGTTGACGGTTTCAATTTAATCCGTCTACGATTACATCACAAAACAAAATATAAATATGTCTCCATGATCACTAAACAATGTGTTAATTGCCACACCAGGAATGTATTCGGCGGAGGACATCCAACAAGACTACCAGTACTCGGAGGCGGCCAAGCCCGGCTCCTACCACCCAGAGTTCGCGTACCAGACCACCACCGAGATGGCGTACACCGTCGACGCTAATGGCTACCAGCGGTACGAGGAGGTGGCGCTACCACACGTACAGCAGGTGGGGACTCTGCACTTATATACTATCCGTCTTAGTAATAAGCATTTATAAACTTCGTATTACATACATATAGCAGATTCATTTTCTATCTTCTTCTGTAGAGAGGTCAATTCTGTACATGAAATATATTTCCCAAATAACAATCAGAGGGTGATTAGAAATTGATACTGATGCTAAAAATGCAATCAGTAACATTTTTATCTGTCTGTATAACCATTATAGAAACAAAAACTACTCGGCGGAGTTTAACGAAACTTAGTATAATTATTTTTCATACTCCTGAGCTGGTTGTAGTATACTTTTCATCACGCTAAAATTAATAGGAGAAGAGCAGTGAAGGGAAATGTCGGGAAAAAGGGAGAAGTTACTCCATTTTTTTAAGCTTCAGGTTAAAGCTACACAGAAATCATATATGACGGAAATGTTCTCCTTATTGTGACACACTAATTTTCACGCGGACACTGTCGCGGGCGCAACTAGTTACTAATGAACGCTCTTGACAGTTTCTATATCCCTATATCCTATATGACAGTCCATATATTCACCGGGACCTACTCAACGTGTTATACTCGAGTAAGGAAGCCAGCCTAAAATGTATCCAGCTGGGAAAAGAGACAACAAATGAGGCGCCGCATCTATCTCTTTTTTTCCCCGTATTAGATAAATATAAGTACGGGCGTTTCATCTTTTCATATCTTTGTTTGACACTCGCAGTCACAGGCGGGCCTATGACTCCCCTAATTTAGTATAATAATAGGAATACCCATTCCGCAGACGGCGACGTACAGCGCGGCGTCCCCGAGCGGCACGCAGCCGCAGCCGCAGCCCGTCAACGGCGCGTACACGACGCACACGACGCACACGCAGCTGCCGTCGTACGACGCGGCCATCGCGCACCAGTACGGCGCCGCCAACTATGTCAGTCGTTTGTTATAACTTGATGGTACACCAACACGTTTATAGGACTCCAAAATGAATGCCAGTTTGTTTATAGTATAAAGTGATATTGGTATCGTACGTGGACGTGGGGAACCTGCATCGGTATATTTCTTCCAATTCACGTGTCGTGTTGCTAGATGGTGTCCGTTAGTAAGGGATGACATTATTAATGTTAAGGTAATGCAAAAATTTAAAACTTCGTAGTGATATGACCTGTCGTTGTAACACTGGGATTTTTTTGTAAGTAAAATTCACCTCTGAAGGGATGAAATCTCTTGTGACGCTGATAAATTATTGCATTTTTGTGAAATACATTCTCAATGACATAAACTAAACATGTCAAGTCCTAGTCGTGATGCTTATAGATCGTCACAACGTTTAGAATCACCACATAGCTTAAAAGTTTAAAAAAATAACTGTAGACTTCTTAATAAAAAGGAAACCAAACTTTGTTGCTATGTGGCTCTAAAATAATATATGTAGTTGTAGTAAAGTTTCGTATGGTGTCCACCGATCAGGTGATCCAGGAGCCGAAGACGCCGCAGTCGTCGACGGAGCCGCTGCCGACGGGCGTGCGGCGGTCGGAGCGCGCGGCGCGGCGCCGCGTCTCCAGCACGTACGAGTACGAGGACGGCGACCTATACGTGGACGCGCCGCCCACGCCGCGCCGCAAGCGACCGACGCGTCCGCGACCGCAGCGGCACCGGCACGCGCAAGGTACGTCGCAGTCTCGAATATCAGAGTTACTATACGTAAATCATGGGGCCACCACTCACATCCACACCACATCGAAGCGTCAAAATAGTCAAAAAAGTAGTTAAGCAATGGCTCCGTCTGTAAAATAACGCTCCGTCTGTAATATTTGCTACGTGTGAATAGTCCTATTAATTTTTAATACAACATATATGCCTGATCACATGGTGTGGTTGTGGTACGTGTGGACTGACCCTTAGCGTAAGCGTTCAGGCTATGCGCCGTCTTAAAAGTTATAGACATCTGGTGCGGATGGATATTTCATGTGACAGCCCTTTCGGCAGTGAAAGCCATTATCCGGTCCGGTGGGAATCATTTTGTTTCCCGGGATGCGTCCTACACAAATAGACTAAAATTCTAAAAGTGTATGTAATCTATGCCTTTTATAGGTACAGAAAATATGTAATTTAAAAATTAGTTACCATCACAGTTTTTTTCTATAATATATGCATGTGTTCAAAATATATATTGTATATCGCAGCGACGAACGCGAACAGCTCGGGTGGGTACCGGCAGTCGCGGCCGGCGCCCGCCAACGGGATCGAGTCGCTCATACAGGCCTCCGTGCTCGCCGAGGAGGAGCAGCCCGTCACTGAGACGTGAGTTATGACTACACGTAGGAAAAGTGGAAATGATAATTAAATATCCATTACTTTGTTGAAGGATATCGTGAGGAAACTTGCATATCTCAGAAATCCGAATGGTTCTTTAAGGTATCTGAAATGTATATGTCTAAATATACTTTTTTTATTGTAAGTCGGCCTCTGATCAAATCCCTGCTATGAGTTAAAAAAAGAAGAGGAATATTTATCTGTTCTATCTAAGGATCAGATAACAATTGCAGGATTTCATATTTAACATTTTTAAATGCAAATAATCATTGTAGTATTGTTTATATATGTAAAAAGGTTAGACACATATTAATTATGATTTCTGAGAAGCCACTGATTTTATTGTATCTAGTTCTTGGAACAGTAAACTTATCACCAGCTTACACATATACATGTAGATTGACCCTGAATGTGTCCATTAACTCTTAATGTTAACCAACTCAAACAACAAACTTTTAACCCATATAGTGGTCCATTACCAGCGTGTCGTATGTTCCAGTGAGGACGCAGCAGTGGAGGGCATGCTGAGCATCAGCGAGCGGTACACGGCGCCGCAGCGCACCTTCGGGCTGGCGGCCGGCACCCCCGAGCGGCCCGCCAGCTCGCTACGGGCCGACAGGTAATTTCCTTCAATACAATTTCATGGTAACTCATCGAACGGTTTTCATTTACAATTGATACCAGCCACACAGATAATACCTACTGATAATAATACTGTAGAAGAATTTGTAACCACATTGACACTTCGCGTTAACTATTTTTAACCATTTATTGTAGATATTATGATCAGAACAACGGCTTTATGCACTTTAAATTTGTCGGTTACACCGACTTATCTCGGTCCATTTAGAGGACCTTTATAAAGGCGACCCGATGGAAATAAAGCCGTTTTTCTGATCATAACGAATACAATCTCTCACTTTCCTCCTTAAGTAAACAATGTATTATTAAAAATTTACAATTATTTATGTCATGTATGTTTTTCTTCATGATATATTTTCTTATGAATGTTTATTGTTTATTATTATTGTAATGTTTGTAAACAGTACAACACCGAGCAGTAGCAAGCGGTCGCGGAAGGCCGCCGCCAGCAGCGCGGATGAAGACTATGCTGATGAGGAGGACCTTATAAAGGAAGTGCATCGGGATGAGGAATATGGTGAGTGGGTGGTTGATTGTGTCGATTCAATCTAGAGTTATTCCGGAGTATATGTTGCGTGTTGACTCATAAGGAAGAGAAACGACAGACTAAAGGGGCTTTTAGGCAATTAGACAATGCTCACTAGAAGCATTTAAAACCGCTTTACTGCAACGTAGGGATTTGTTGAAGCGATGGCGTAAATTTACTTCCGATAAATGTTTGTAAAAACCTATTTCGAATAGAGAAATTTCATTCATACATTAATTAAATTTCGCTAATAGTGTTGTAATCATTAAACTGTGATGATATCTGCAGTGTACCCTTCATTGGAGATGAGCTCCGATGACGAGGACGGCTGGTCCGGCTCGCGGCGCAGCCGGAACTCGCGGAACAGGACGGACAGCAGGAGCAAAGGGGACAAGTAAGTCGTTACACTCATACGTCACAATTGTGTTCTTTAGATGTCCTCGTGACATTTCCGTGCGTGCGATCGAATGTACGTACGGACATGAGTATTGTTGTACGTAGTTCGCTGTCTCCTTCCATCAATTTATTTATATGAGATTTTTTCTTTCTTTCCATAAGGAGTTTTTTCAGTCATCAGATTAAATTGAATTGTTAAATTAGATTAGATTAAAAACAAATTAATTTTGCAAAGAAAATGAGGATACGATGCTTTATTCATGACACATGCAATTGTGTCGAAATAAGTCTAAATAAACCTGTATAATTAAAATGCATAAATCGTGAGTACATACAGTGAGTTATAGTTAAAATGCCTACCGTCTGTGATGGTAAAAGTTTATAATCAAATACCATATTCCATTGCACAATAGTGTATTGTACCGAAATGATGTGAGAGTATTGTTTGTGTTCGTTGACAGGGACGAGTCGTGGTGTCCCCGCGCGCGGCTGGGGCGCGTGGTGCCGCGGCTGCGCGGGCCGGCGCGTGCGTCCGTGCGGCGCGAGTGCGTGCGGGCCGCGCTGCACGCCGCCGCACACACGCGGCCCGCACAGCCCGACACCGTGCGACAGGTATACAGACAGACGACAACATGCTATATACGTTGCTTATATATGTTTATAGATGTTATATATAACAGCTCGAGGATTGGACAATATTATTGTTACTATTTCTTGCCGCTTTCTTTTCTAAGGCTCACTCACGGTAGGGATTTGCAGGGTAAATTCACTTTCGAAGTGTTTGTAAAGATCTACTTCGAATTAATTTCATTTAATTTCATTGTAACTTACATTTTAAACCAGTACTAATGGATGCTTTGGTCAATAATTCAGTGAATGAAATTAATGATGGTAGATGAAAATTAAAAAATGTTGAAGCATCTCACTAACATGTATCGTATCGTGAGCGTTCTGTCTCTTGGCTCGGCTCGGTTTCGCATTTAACAGCCTTTACTTGCGAAAGTTCATTGCTTATTAATTTCACCTCACCCTACTTTGCAGTAATTTGGGACCATAGTATATGATTATTGTGTTATATGCCTCAAAGCAGTAATCTCAATGGTTTCAATGTGGTTTTCCTGAATGGGAGGACGTTCGTTCGTATTTTGCACCCACAAATATTTTTTCTGTTACATGTGTATTAAAAATGTACTATGCTTCAACGAAGTAAGCGTGGATATTTTCCTCGATGTATTTGAAGCAGTGTGAATAAGAACATACAAGTTAAATATCTTAGTAACAAACTTACAAATGCTATTCAATAAACATGTCATGTACCATAAAACTAGGTTTTTCATCATATTGTAAAGCGTATTCACGGTGAATCTGCTTGGTGGCTTTGTATATTATAAAACGCTTGTAACCCCTGCTAACTGTATATGTAGTATGTATATGTATTCGTTAGTACTAATAGCGTCCGCACAGTAACATTGTAACTAATTAGTGTGTTTTTATGTCACTAGCCGACTAACGAGCAGACGGAACACCTCGTGGTAAGTAGTCACCACCGTCCGCGGGCGGTACATATCACCAAACATGTGTACAAGACGTGTATGAGACATGACAAAATATGTTTCACTGTTGATTCTAAAAGGATGGTAAGCCACAATACAACACTACATTAACTGGTATAATCCGGATTAAACAGGATTGTATCTAGCTTAACTATGTACAATCTGTTACTAGCATGAGCAGGATTAAACCGGAATGTTCATAGCTTAGTGATGTCCCAACTAAAGTCACGCAGGTGAACCAAGGTAGCAGGGGAAGTGGTTTGGACATATCATAATTTTATTTCTCTTCAGGTGGAAAGTGATCTGTTTCCTAAAATTAAAATTATTGCATATATTATTATATTGTGAATGAAAAGTATTGTATATCTTTATCTAAATACGTGAAGCAAAATATTTCAATCATTAAGAAAATTGCGCGGACGGAGGAGTATGAAATTTCGCACACTTATAGTTTGTGTAGGAAAAGTACAGAACGATAATATTTTTCAATAATAATGCTTAAAAAGTACATTAAATGAATAATATCGTATACTGTTTTAACGTTTAATATGCAAATGGCAGTTGTCAAAAAAGTTCGATTGAGATTGAAGTTGGATGTGTAGAGGATTAAATAAAGTTTTATTATTATTATTATCTGAGAATAGAGACCTCAAGATTACATTTTAACAATTTTTCAATGAGTTTGGTCGACTTTCGACCACCTCACGATCTCTAGTATATTGTAAATAAATGAGCTATATATGTGTTACAAACATGACTGGGTATCATGTAATTCTGTTCAATGGCTTCCGTGCCATACGTCATAGATGGACAGATAGAAATTCCAGTAAAATTACAATATATTCAGTGACAGGAGCAGTCCATTCGATTATTGGTATAGACATGTATAAATTAGAATTGTGTGTTCAATATCAGTCGGTCATTAATTTTTCATATACTCTCAGAATGTTTGATCTGGATAAGTACATGAATATTGAAAATGTTTTGTTTGTTTGTTTGTAGAACGCGAAGCGGGCAGTGCTGGCCACTAAGAGCAAGCGGCCGCCCCCGCCCGTACACAACACGCCAAACAACAAGAGTGAGTTGACGTTGATAATTACAATTAATACGATTTTAAACCTTATTTGTACAACACTATTGTGTTATATTGGTTTATGTGCTGCCCAAATGACATTGTGCGATAAGGGTTGACAGGGGTTCTAAAGTTTGTGATGTAAACATGTTTGGTCGGTGTTTATTTAGCATCAAATTGGAGGAGTCTCACAAGGACGGGTTGGGTGTCAAAAATTATGAAATTCGTGTGACGTCATTTATAGGTCTACTAGCTGTGCCCGCGGCTTCGCCCGCGTGGAATTTTTTAACATTAATCGTTGTATTTAAGTCAATTGATATGAAATTGTAATGCACTATTGCCTATAACCTTCCCAAAGTATTGCACTGTCTTTTAGTAAAAATCATACAAAAAACCGTTCGGTGGATTTTGAGAAAAAGGGACTACATTGCGTAGATTGTTATTTGTAAACCTAATATTTATATAAACTTATCTATGTACAATTTGAGCTGTTAAAATCTGTTGCAAGGAGCTGTTTGTTACATTAGCATTTTTGTGTTTTAATATAAACGATTGTTATTTACAGATATAAGACTGAAAAAGGGTATGAAGACGGCGAAACAGCGCCTCGGTAAAATCCTCAAGATACACAAAATGATATATTAAATATAGCTAGATAACACATAGCACTATGTAATGTATATCTCGTAGCGACAGACGGAAGATTAGATGTATATTTTATATATGTATGTAGAAAGGACCAATCCGTGCTGTCTATGGTCTTGTTTGTAAATGCTACTTTATTTATTTTTACATTTCCTTACACTTGTCTGACTTGCCAGGACCACGTTCGCGCGTTTTGTCAGTTTTCTGTGAGCAGGCTCACTGAGCATCAGTGTTGGAGTTTGTAGGTTAAATGTAGGTGGTTATAAAATGTAACTACCCTAGACTTTTTATATCAGTACTCGAATAGCGAACTGAAGGTACCTGATGGCAAATTATATCCATTCCCAGTGAAAATTTGCGAAAAAATGCATTATTGTTCAGAAGAAACTGTGAAAGAAACTCCTCAGCGCATGTTTTATATAAGCGTATAGTAATGTCAAAGTCTAACCTGCATGGGATATGTATTCGTGTATACTCTATTATCCTTTACTTAACCTTAGACCTTAGACAGTACGAAGAAGAACTAAATTATACCTTTTAATAGGTTATGACCTTTTACCATCTGGGGACCGTAATTCGCTTATCGCCTGTTGATATAAGAGGCTTGTACATAGACCTCTGACATATTGTATTGCTTTAAATGTACTTAGAAGCCCCTTGTCCCTATTTCTATAAATTTTCTTATTACTCGACCAAAAATGTGTCTAATAAGACTTGCGATTTCTCTTTGCCAATCTTTAGATTAGACGACATGTATATGAATTATGTGGTCCTGGTAAGTTAATGTATAATTGAAAACAAAAATAGTTCATTTACGGCACAGAAATAAATTAAAATATATATATGTATTAGGTGAAAACAAATAGTTAAGATATAAGAATGTATTTAATTATCTCAAATTGAACATCTGAATATCATTTGTCTAAACTAAAGGTCAGCTAATATTGTCTTTATGAAACTCAAAATTTAAACGAATAAAAAGCTTGGTAAATGAATTATTTTTTGTTTTCAATTGCACAAGGTATTCGTCCGCAGCGTTACGTCACAATGTGGGCGTGGCCGTCAAAGTGTATCTGACGTCACAGAGCAAAACCGGTGTAAACAGTTTGTGAACAAATAATATGAGTTGTCTTCTCTACTGATCATTTTGTGTGTGTGTGTGTGTGTTTCGAAGATGGATAACGAGTGAAAGAAGTGTGTTCGCCCAAACGTAATCCCACGTGAACGGCAATCTCACAACGACATCTATAGAGCGACGTCTCGAGGTTCGAACCCTATAGGAGGTGCCCTTAGGACGCTCGCAGCCCGTTTTTCGAAGGTTCAAAACCTCTTCACTAGTTGTCGGGTTGAACATTCAAAGATCTCTGTTAATCTGTAAGGACAGTCAGGAACAACCGCGGAATGTCCGTCAATAACATTCAAGCATCAAAAGATATGTTAAAATTTAAACAGTTTGAATGGGAACTGTTCCTCACAATTTTTTAATTTCCCTTTTGCTAGACTCATTATGTGAATTGTTATTTCCTGTGTTGTTTGCTAGCATGTTTTGTCGTGGTGATATTCACAATGTACTTAGGAGATCTAGTTAGCGTAGTAGGTCCCATAGTCCGACAACGCGTTGTTGATGCCTTTTGTCGTAATCGTTCCAAGGGCGGCGGTGACCACTTACCATACTATGAACACCTAAGGATGCGTCCACATCTGCCTAATGCGTAGCTCGCGAGCCGCTTGCGAGCTGCGCGCGTGCAGTTACGGCAATGGTTTGGTGCGCCTCTTTAGCGCAACTCATGCAAGGCTCGTAGAAGGCGCGCGCGCAGCGCGCGATCTGCTCGCGCGCAACCCTCACGCTTGAAGCTTGGCTTGAGGCGCGGGCGGAAGGAAGACGCGAGCCGCTAGCGCGCCGCTCGCGTACCGCGCTTAGGTTGCGCGCGAATAGCGCACGAGCGGCGCAGAAGCGGCGCACAAACAAAAATGAACACGCGCATTCGTCAGATGTGGACGCACCCTAAGGCAGTGGTTGGCAAACTCTTTAGCCAAAGATCCAAATATGAACATTACAACAATTAAAAAATTGGCGAGCTAAATTTGGTTGTTTAGTAAACTTTTACTACCCTGAGTAAGTAGTACACTGAATACTTAGGAACTGGCTCTGCCCGCGGCTTCGCCCGCGTGGAAAGCTTCCAGCAGGCGAGATTTTTTAACATTAATCGGTATATTTCAGTCAATTGACAAAATCGTAATGCACTATTGCATTATAACCTTCTCAAAGTATTGCACTATATTTTAGTAAATACCGTACAAAAATCCGTTCAGTGATTTTGATAAAAAGGGGCACATACATGAGGGGAATTTGTCTTATAATAAGTATAGATTATATATTAGTGTATTTATAAATAGGCAAAATAGTAGACCGAATTACGAAAATTTTACATATGTTTGTTACATTAACATATAATTATTGTTATCTATTTAAATTAATTCAAATGTAAACATTTAAAGATTTTGAAGAAATTCTACGCAATGTTTAGATCAAGTGATATTTGCGTTTTATCTGTGGTGTCGATCGTTGTGTTTATATTCAAACTAAGTTTAAAGATTTAAAATCATATGCAATAACTTGTAATAATAATCATATGTGTGGGTGTGTATGTAGGTGCATTTTTATATATTTTTTTAATTCAGTTTCTAAAAATATTTTTTAGACTCTTATGCAGTTTTTTCAAGAATATGTGATTTTGGAAACTCAAATTACTAGAAAATAATTATTCCGCTCAGGTTCGAAACTCCGTTTCTTGTGCTAAGGAGTTTCTTTCGCCATTTCTTCGTAGTGACAAATCCACCTTTTCCAAGCCCTATTAGCAGCAAAATATGATTTACGTAGATGTTTTGATAAAATACCGAAATGATTAAATATTTTTTTACTTCTGAACACCTGCGACCCAAGATCAAACGAAATTCGAATCCGGACCCGCCGGCAAGGTCACCAACACTCACAGTATCGTCACTGTGAGTTTTGAGAATTAGGCATGTAAAATAAATAACACTGCGGTTTCTATTATATTTTTAGTCAAACAATAACTTCCTCATTGAAGATGTCCAAGACACTTACTTATTTCAAGAAAACTAATAAATGACGTCACATATTATTCTAGTAAAACGTAGGCGTGTAGCTTCAGGCGTTAAAGTTGTGGGTATTCGGAGAAATGTTTGAAGGTTCATTGAATTAACTTACCTGTATGTGAGTGTTTAAGGCTTAGTGTACAATTTTATAACAAAACTGGTATACTTTTAGCTAGGATAATATTTTGGCGAATATAGATTTTATGTATCGTAAGGTTGAGCCATGTAAGCGTTCCGGAAACCTATCGGCGACCTTTTCGTAAAACAATGAAATTCCTGAGGTCTTATGTCATATAGAGTTCAGGCCATAGTCCACCACGCTTGCCAAATACGGCCTGGCAAACTTCACGCACTTTTGAGAAAATTATGAAAGAATTATTTGTTGCAGGTTTTTCTTACAATATTTTTGACTGTTTATTATAATAGATATACTTTTAAATCACTTTGTCTTCTTCCTATCGTTCTACATTTCAAATCTTTAAATTTCTTTCTTATCAAAATCTATCTTTCAACATATTTTTTATTAAGACGATTTTAGGTAACAATGTTAATTTTATTATTATTATTTTTGTTTTTTATTTTAATGTTCTCTGGATATACCAGGTATTCTAAGATAA
>DWPQ01001987.1:0-11247 GCA_018251795.1 Perichares adela | reverse complement strand
ACCGTGGAAATCGGTTCGTGCGTTCTGGAGTTATAGCGTCAGGAAGGAAAACCCGACTTATTTTTATATTATAGATTTATGACTTTCATTGTTTACGACAATTCTTGCATAAAACTAAACATCTCACAAATATTTGTATGTTCCTCAAGTCGGAGGAACATTTATTATTAATATTATATTGTATGCAAAACGTCATGCATTAGCGGACTATATGCATTGCTACATCTGCTAATTGAATTAGCGCGTACTACGTATCATCTTGAATCGCGTGTCACGTAATATAAGATCTACACAAATCGTATAGTCGAGTTGAAAAGCACGTCGCAACACATAGAGCTATCGACTTGTAACTATGTACAGCTTGTCAAAGTTAAAGAAGATGGGGTCGGCCTGAAAAATACTTCTAGTAGTTAATACAAGGGATGCTCTTTTGTCTTACAGTGCATGTCCAGCATTATTTTTGCCTTATTTGAGGTCTTCCGGTGGCTTAAGATCTCCCAGACAGTCATCGCTGCCACAATCGCTCCTCTATTGCTAAAGCTGATCGTGCTGGAGAATATTCTAAGTCTCTATACTTTAAAAGACTGTCGACATTGTTGCTGGGTTTTATATAATATTATAATTACGTACAAATGCGGTATGCTAATGAACAGTAACTTTAAAGGACTTGTTACGAAGTTCTGCCGAATTTTAACACGAACAATTCACTGAAAATTCTGAAACTCGACTCATTTCACGACAAAATTAAATAGTACCCTTTTAATTTTATTTGATTAAAATTAAACTTCTGTAGTGAAGGACGAGAAAATATAAGGCGATAGTTACATCATTAGTTTGAATTAAACTTAGATTAGGTATATATTAAAAATATGTCTAACAGTTTGTTGTTTTGAAATTCGGTTTACCTCTTGAGTAGCTGTATTTTAAAACCTTAATTTTCAATTCTTAATATTTTAAATGTTTAATTTACGTCGATAAAAAAAACTTCGTGAAGAGCTTATTAAATATATTGTTAGATATATGAGAGAATTCTCCATATATCTTCTACAGCCCTCACACCGTGAGATTCTACAAAACCATAGCCTTCAAGAACTTCATGAACAATCACCAGCTACCGTTTTTCGGTATATATTTTTGCGGTCATTTTCTGTTTCATATTCCTTTGATATTTTCACATTATATATACTCTACAATTCGCTACACAAACGACTAGTTAGTACAATCGTGGCTATCATAGTCCGGCAACGATTGCCAAATCGCTTAACAAATGTCTGTGACGCATTGTAAATCTGTCATTGATGTCGAAATTTTGTTTCTGGCTTGAAAGACTAAGAGACTGCATATAAATACATTGGAGTAGCCGAATATATTCCAACACGTACTTAATGTTAATTAAACAGTCAAGATCAGATAGACGGACTTCACTGTTCTAGAATATTATTGGGAACACGAAGATAAAAAGGTTACATCGAAGCAAGCGATAATTAGTGTTTAAGTTAAGACTATCAGTGACGTTCCAACTCTCCCGAAATATAGCAATGTATAGCATAATAATTATACATTCCTGAAAATGCGATAATCACTGTTCGTGTAGCAATGTATAGTACACCATACATCTTGTTTTTCCAAAATTTCCATATCACGATTTTTTTATTAAATTTTTTAATGTTTTTTCGAGCCCAAAGAAGCTACTTGTAAACATATATTTTTTATTTTCTACAAAAAAATAATCTTGCCACGATAAGGGTTAATACGCACATAAATTAAGAAATTAGAAATAGGTGCAGAATTAAAACCTATGCGGCCAAGAGGATAATGTTCCGACCACAACACCAGCGCTACTATGTAACAAAACGTCCATCCATCGTTGGAAGTACACAGGTAGAAGGTGCAACAAGACAGGAAAGTACATTGCAAATTTACAAAATTAATAGTTCTTAGTTCCAGTTAGCGTTTAGCAGTTCGAGTGCTCATGTACATATCTTTAATTATTATTTGTTCGGGGTACTAAGAAACTTTACAACATTAATTGTCCTTAGTCACACTTAGCCAAAAAAGATCACTGTGTACTATATAGCCCACATTTTGTCCCCAAATAAATTTGCTATTTATTAGTGTCATATTACGTAATTCATCAATATAATTTATTATTATAATTTCAAATTAAATTACCAGGATACTATAAAGTAGGTTGTGTAAGTTGTGTTATTACAAATGATAGCAACTAAAGTAATAACACTCTACATTAATCATTTCCTCAATTTGGAAACTTTAGCGATAGTTCGAGCAGAATCTGGCCTTTTCAGACAAGTGGCATTTGCGCAGTCCAATGTGCCATGAACTTATGAGTCCAAGTTGGCTACGCGGCCTGGTTTGTGTGTCCTTTGGGAAAGCGTAAATGTTATCAACTTCATTTAATTACGATAATGTTTGACTTGGATGGCTATAAATCCCAAATTCTAGTCCATTCCATGATTATCGTTGGCAGCATTAGCATACTATCTAACATTTTTATTTATTTATTTATATGTGTATGTTACCTCTTAAAAGAAGAAGCAAAGGGCAAACATAACGCCTAATGGCATTGTCTACTAGTAAACTCTGGATATATGAGGAAAAGAATGATATTTAAATAATAATTGTTCTTTAAATAATAACATTATTTATTTAATAAATTTAATAGTTCACACACAAATAGTACGGTAGGCATAAATATAATGTATCGGATATACAAGAATGTACATTACAATCATATTCACAACATTGCTTATAATTTTTGTGCACCTATGAGATCTCCGGAATGTTTTGGGAGGTGTTTGAAATCTGAAAATTATACCCGAGCTTACTAGTAGGATAATCATAGGTTGCGATTATGATATAAAAAAATAACGATTAGAATGCAAAAAAACATTGATTTCATAAAATTCACTAAAATGCAAGTTTCCTTAAATACCAAAGATAGTTAGTTCTTTTAAAAATATTGCAAATATCTTCTGGTACGTAAAGAATTCAGTGATCCCAAGGGAGTCATTTTGAGTAAGGGATTGCTGTATTAGTGATAAGCCGCCAATTGTCTCTCAGTTTCATTTAATATGTTGTAAACCTTTGATTGTGTACATTAAAGATGTTGTTGTTGTTTTTGTAATGAATTCGGTGCAGTCCAAGCTAAATTAATTTAATACATGACTAGTAAGTAGGTATACCGGGTTTTAGCATATACGATTTTTATTAGAAGAAGCCAATATATAGTACAAGGTGTTTGCCATGGGATTAGCGTAGCGATAGAGTGGGGAGTTTGTTGATTTTAATTTGTGTATTGTCAAATTAGTCATTAATATATTTACAGTATCACCTTATTTAATAAAGGACTTTATGTTGATAAACCACTTACTAATACAAGGAAAAGTTTTCATACATTATTATTTTTTAAATGCATCGATAGTATTAATATGTATCATTTTGATGCATTTAGAAGTAATTTGCTGCACTTTGGAACCTTATTATGTAATTTAATTTATAACAATAAATATTTAACTCATTGTTATCATATATAATAATAAACTCATTGTTTATAATTAAACTAATTTAACTCTGGGTTTCCCAGAATCGTGTAATGCAGTTTCATCGAAAGTAATGAGTAGAATAATTCGTAGGAAGTTCTGCTACTTCACGCTAGATGGCAATGTCTATCCTTGTTATGTATTCGTATATTAGAGTTCGCTTTTTCAAATATTATTTTATAATCGTAATCGTATTTTTGTTATGAGACGTTGCTTTATAAAACACAATTATTGCATTAATTATGTTATTAATTTATAATTAATAGTAATTTATTATTTTGGGGGATAATGTTGCTCGCGTCCGTGGGATTTACCAATTATCTACTCCCCACACGTGTCCCCTGGGTGGTGCAAAATGAGCAACGGTTCATGTTTAACGTTAACGTAGATACCAGTAATATGTGTGTCTATGTGACGATGAAAATATGTTTGTAATAATTAAACTGAATAATCTGTGTGGACTTGGCCTAGTCAGTTTATTGCGTTTTGTTTTGGTACTTTACAACGATCAACTCTTCTTTATCCCAGAAAGTCTTAGAACTTCTTAATCCCAAAAAAATTAAAGTGCCACAGCCTATCTAGAAACATTTTCGTGTACGGTTATTTGCATAAGCGTATTAAACAACTTTATAAAATTTTGTTATCTGAGGAATTAAAGATATGTGTCTGGGTTATCAGGTGTTTTCTCAAATTAAAACTGGAATTAAAATGATATTTACAAAATGTATCTTTCGAATAGGATTAATTACATCAACGTTTTATGCAACTACAATTTCGTCACAAAAAGCCACAAAACGTAACAATTATGCCACTGCTCTTTTACAAATACTCACTCAAGATATTTTATATTTTACGATTATTTGCATCAATGTTTTTCAGCAACTTTACAACATTTATTAATCACAATTAGACACAATACGAAACATTACACCACAGCAACAACAACAACAATTATCTTTATTGTACAAAATCAAAGGTTACATATATATGTAATTATATGTGCTGTTATATAATTATGCTTCAATCATAGACATGATATTGTTGCTTACTGGGTTCCACTCAGGTGCTACGTGTGGTAGTAGGCAAAAAGCAAATCCGACAAATTTGAACAAAATGATGTCCAAAATATTTAAGTTACAATGAAATGGTAATACCTACATTTTTTATTCCTCCAAGTTGAGCTAAGACAGAAGACTGGACATCATAATTCTAGAGAATATTAAGTTTTGTCTCCATGTCATAAATAATCAATATTTAGATTTATATTAAATTTATTAACTTAAATGAGCTTGAATTGAGGTCAAGTTTTCAATGTTCATCTGATCGAAGAACCAACATAGAAAACAATAAAAATAGTTTCCCGCACTATCCCGTATGTATTACTCTGAAGTTCTTCCGACGTTTCTTTTTCATGGCTGTAATACACTCCGACGCGGTATGTCTGTGAGTTAGGGATAAAGCAATAAATAACGTCGAAATACAAAAATACTTTTTCAAATACTCTTTAATTTGTATTTGGGAAATAATTGTTCATAATACTACGTCACCACGTACCTCGTCATGTGGATCAAACATCCTCGAGAAAACGAAGTCCTATCATTTCACGGGAGCCCAGGGAGTTGCTGTGGGTGTTACAACTGACAATCGTGAATTTCGTTCGTGATCTTATCAACCCCAGGTGGTTGACCATGCTTACTCACGCTCGCAGATCGCCGCACCTATCGCCCGGGTCACAACCGGCGCGCCGAGCACCGTATCCGTAGCACAGAATACCGGGTCCACCTATGCGAACCGCGCCGAGTCCGCCTCTGGTGCGCCGAGCAACGTGCCGGTAGCACGGAGTGAATCTACCTACGTGACCCATAAAACATTCGCGACTGGCACGCCGAGCACGGTGTCCATATCATAGAGTGCCGCGCCTAATTACACAAACCGTGCCGTGTCCATGACTAGCGCGCCGAGCGACATGTCGGTAGTATAGTGCTGCACCGAAATACGTGTTCACTGTGTTGTGTAGGTGACTAGTGTGACGACGCTGGGACTGTGCCGATAGAACACTGTGACGCGAAAGCTTTCGGAAGTCCAACTCGGGCTGAAAAATAAGAAGACGTAGGCAGACCCTGCCGCCCATGCGCCGTCTGAAAAAGCCAATATTCCACCATTTCGTAATAGAGAAAAGTCCCTCGAAGAATAAGAGAGCAAGTTATAGTGCAGAAGACAATCCCTCCCCTTGCCATTAAATAAAATAATTAATGGAAAATAGTGAAATATTGACAGAAATACTAAAGAGTGATTCTATAAACTGCTATTTCTCATTAATTCTATACCACGTTCCTAAAAATATAATTAAATGTATTTTTTGTATCGAATATAAATATTATTAACTAACCCCGCCAACATTGTTTGCCATACAAAAGTTGGTGTAAAAAGATAGAGATTCATGGTGGAAAGGTGAAAATTGGGAATTGTCTGTAATATTTGGTGACACATCATAAAAAAAAAATTGGTTGAGCCAATTGATGACACGAGAATTTTATATATTTTAACAATTTAGAGATTTTTTATTATTAATCATGATGGGTATATAAGTTTGATATGGATTTAGTAAACAAAGAAATGTAACTATTACTATTTATGGGGGATAATGTTGCTCGCGTCCGTGGGATTTACCTTTAATCTTCTCCCCACACGTGTCCCCTGGGTGGTGCGAAATGAGCAACAAGTGAGTTCAATGACTAACATTGACGCATAATTATCAGTATGTACGTATGCACCTTATTATTTTCTAAATCAGCGATAGGAAAACTCTCTTTGCTCCTGAATATTTAATTTTCTAGTCAAAATATTGTCCAAATTCTGGAATAATTAACAGTCTGTAAATGCAAATATAATTCACGACCAATACCTACATATTTCAGGTGAACTTAACCTATATCTCTCACCACCATGTCCAATTTGTTTGAAAATTCTCAATTGATTTCATATCATTGGCCCTGAAACAATTTCTCAATTAATTGATTTATTGTCACGTGCTTATGAACGTCATGTTGTTCGAAAGAATTAATTGAACTACTTCATCACTTTAAATTGGATGAACTGAATAAAATCACGCTCGTCAAGTACAGAGGGGTGTAAAGTAAAAACATTTCTATATTTAGTAATTTTACCGCAAATTGTATTGATTCCGTTTGATATATTAAAATTAGAACACGGGAATTTTGGTAACGTGACACTATAAAAGTAGGGCATGTTAGGGACCCCAACCATCTTTTGCAGCCTTTCTAATTTGTGAATTAATAGACGAAGATTGCCTTCTTTTGGTGTTGGCCTTCGTGTATTCCAGTTTAGTCCAGGAGATTTAATAGTTTAATTGAAGAATCATGGTTTGTTATAAAACCAACCAAAGCTACTAAAACATCCTGTGTCCCATTTGCATACTCTTCTCTTCGACTCTGTGTTCAGTACAAACCTCAAGAAACGGTTTACTTGCTTGGCTTTAAAATATGTCATTAGACTACTTAATTTTAATTATAAATCGATTTCAATACTTGACAGGTCAAAGGAGAATGCGCAATTTTCATAGAAAATTACCCCAGCCCCGGCGCAAAAGTAAACCATCTCAGAATTTTATACATTTGATGTGTATGAAAAATAAATGTATTTGATCTTCCTAATCAGTGGCTAACATGGAAAAAAATTGATTTGATAATTCATTCAGACACGATTTTATACTAAACTATCGTTACAAAAATAAATCTCAAGTAAAAACTTTTATTTTAATTAATTCATAACAACATTCGTCTTTTTAAACATGATTGCTGACATTTGGATTGTTGAAAATAATAATTTTTAATTGTTTCCATGTCATTAGTATTTTATACTATCCTGGTTGGGTCCGACACAACGTTGAAGAATTTGAACATCCTGCTGTTTACTTAGACATCGTTTTGTTAGACTTAGAATTATAAGTGAATAAAAACATTACTTTAACATATTGTGTTTACTTTCATTTATATTGCAGTAAGTAATATGTGCCATTCGTAGGTACACAATCTTATGGCTGTCCGCGTGAAGCTGTACAGGCCACTAGGGCCAGCAGCAAATAGTCCAAAAAAAACAGTGCTACGTATATAAAATATTAATATAAGCATACACATACAAATGGATAAAATATAATAATATTTGCTATTTCTATCGATTACTAAAATTCATGCCTCAAGGAATAATGTAGGCAATTTTTGCTACTTAGCCACTGATTAGGAGGATCACAAGTATTTATTTTTAGTACCCATAAAATGTACAAAATTATGAGAAAGTGGCTTTTTACGCCGGAGGTGGGGCAATTTTGCGCAATCTCCTTTAGATTTAAATATTAAAGAACGTAATATTAGCAAAATGCTGTTTTTAATATTTTCTATTTGACAATTGAAGAAAATTATTACCTTTAAAATATAATACTCATGACTATTTTAACTTTCAATTTGGTTGCTGACGAATACAACCAGATAAAAAAACATTTACAGTTTACATTTTGTCACCCGTAAAACATCGAAACCATTATGACACCGTATTGCAATCTACTCAAAGAATATATTCAAATCCGTTTATGACTACATTTTGCATCGAACCGTGTTTGAATTCCAAATCACCGTGATTCAAATGCGGATCAACAGAACAGGGAATGTAGAACGGCAGAGTGCGATATGCCAGCACTCACATCACTGCGGTTGTTCTAACACGTGAAATATACCGAATATTTCCTCGGTACTCTTCACCTATTACACTTGTGAGCATTCAGTCAGACCAGATTTAAAAATAGGTGTTGTGTTCCAGGAACTGTTTTATTTCAACCTCACATGACCGTATTTTAAGTTATTAATGACTTGACTCAGTGTCGACAAATCAACTTATCTGAGAACTTGCCAAGCTATACTTGGCTCGTGGGGTACAATATCTTCGGAGGCTTATCAAATCTCATTTTAAAAAAAGTTCCGAGCTGAGTGAGGCAGTTATGTCTAGGACTTTAATTGAAATGCTTTAAGTTTGACAGCTGCAAAAGCTACACAGAATAATTAATTTTTCTAAAGTGAATTATGATGATGATATGACTTTATAATGATGTGTCAAGAGAGATGTTGATTGATAACTAGTTGACCCCACAAACGTTAGTTTGCTTAAGATTTGTAATAAACATTTTGGTATTCAAAAATTGGGGTTTAAAAATAAGAGATAGAAGGGTGAAAATTAAGAGCTGTGTTTTTTTAAAGCAACACCATAACAAATAAAAATAAAAAGTTTCATCAATAAAATTAATATTTGGAGTGGACTACCCATAAGACTTAAGCGTTTCGAATTCTATAAAACATTCATTATTTTTATTTTCTTAGGCGTAATTATGAAAAATCTTTCAATTTATACAAGCGATGACGTTGTTGAGATTGGGCAATACACAACGAATATTACAAAATCACCTAATTAAAAATTATATACTCTGAGTGGTTGACTTATTAGTGACTGGTCGTCGTCATCTACGGACATGGCAACACCAGAAGACTGGTCAATGCAACGCCGGCTTTAAAGTAGAACATTTATTACCATAAAGAAAATAACTATATTTATCTGTGGTTATGCGTAAATAGATTTTAAAACCTACTGACCGATTGATTTTCATTTCTTCACAAGACGGAATATCGGAATTTGTTATCGTTGTTACGAACATAAAACCAATTGTGTTCAGCCTTGGTTTATTCCGATGTTATTAAGAATATATACCTATTTTATTTATAAAAAATACCAACAGTGCGACCTCAAATACCGACCGACAAACGTCATGTGTCAGACGAGTTTTTAACGATTGAAGTAATGGAAGAGGCGCATAGACAGCATTTAGAGGCAACCTGGGGCTTAGTCCCGATGATGTTTTTGTTTTGTTTATCTTTGGATCTTGATCCTGATTCGAATTTCATTTCGATTTTCATACACTTAATCCAAACGAATCGATGTGAGATCGAACGTTATCAGCGCCATACAGTGTATCCGGTTGATGACGTCACAGTGAAGAGTCTGCATAAAGTTTAATAAAAACTTTATGCAGACAAAAGCAAAATTCTATTTCTGCATAAAGTTTAATAAAAACTTTATGCAGAAATAGAATTTTGCTTTAGAGAAGAATGCTTTATAGAAAACTCACCGTGATATAGTTTAGTTCCAATTTGAACCACAGTTCTATCTTGCGCTATCGTAGTTTTTCAACAGTAATCAAGACAGAATCGAAACAATCTCAACGGAACCAAACTTGAATGTAAATATATCTCAAGTGCGTCCACAAAATGGATGGTCAAACGTGACAATTCTTTATTAAAGTTTGGCGTTTGCGAACGATTCAACAGCCGATAAATCGTTTTATTTTGGAACAACGAGTATTCGTTTGTCAATATTACAATGCCTTGAGATTTTGACTCAAACCGTCATATTATATCGTAAGAGCCTAAAGGCCAATCACAAATGATAATTTGACCTTTCCGTTTCCGCTTTGATCAAAGGCACTGAAATCGTTTTCTGGTCAAGAACTTGTATCAATATTTTTGTTTCAGAATTCGTGGTAATCTTAAAATTAGCACATCCTTGATCTTTTCTACGACTTTAGTTCTTTTGATCAATTATATTTAAAATGAATATTAGCAAAAAATATATAATTACTTATTTGTAGGGATTTACTATTCGTTAATTGCTGATGTGCCGAACTAATATGAATTAATGAAATACCGAGCTATGAATGAAACTAAATGTTTATTTCGTATCATATTATTCTTTTGATAAAAAACATATCTCTTTATACATATATCACTATGTTCATAAAAAGTATTATACAGCTTTGGTTTTCTATATTAAATTTCTGTATGAATATCACACCAACTAGCCATGTGCTTGAAAGCTCTTGAAACTTTCTTTTGTCTTTTCCACTCTTCATGCTGAAATATAGGGAATATTTTGCTACATGTGTTGGCAAGGCTACGCAACTATTACAAACATATGTTGTGACAAATGTTAGAATATGCGAGGCTGTTTATCCTGAAGACTAAGTCAAACTACATTGCTCGTGTTTTTTGGAATAAAAGACTGGGTAATCAATGTGTTGAAGACGCTAGACTCTGTACCAAACACCTTAATACTGTGACATGGCGGTAATACTTTTTAGCAGCCTTGCCACCATCCACGATTTTTTTTATTTGTTCCAAATGTAATGGTGTAGAACCAGTTAACGAGCGAGTTCACTATTTATTTCTTACTTACTGAAAGGAGCTCCAGCGCTCCTAGTGTTTTGTGACTATGGGTAATGATGATCACTGACTAGGGATTTGCTGGCTATTGCCAAAAAAGTCCAAAATTACGCTAACTACATTTTTACTTACCAGACATATTCGTCGAAGACACATTTTCCAGCACAGCGCTATCAATATGCTAAGGTTTACCATAAGATCTAGTTATTTTCGCCACGTACATACGCACACAGATCCATATGGAATGCCTAAGTTTTCTTATTGATTGATGTTGACACTGGTTATAACAACCCATAATTGTCCTACTGCTCAGGCCTCTTCTCACACTGAGAGCCATCTAAAGATCTAATGGCCATAGTCCACCACGCTGACCGAATGCGGGTTGGCAGACTTCACACACCTTCGAG
>DWPQ01001986.1:0-11248 GCA_018251795.1 Perichares adela | reverse complement strand
ATATATTCTAATTGGCACTATTGCAAAAAGATAATATAGAAAAGTTCAATACCTTCGTCGACATTGAACAGGAAATAATGTTTAATCAAATACCATTGTAATTATTCATTATGCAAAAAATAACACATACCTCCATTATATTTTCCCGCTAATGTACCGAATAATAATACTATGAGTACGTTGTGAGTTCTTTTAAATATGAGTTGTTTAATTAGTTAGGTATAAGGAAAATGTAGAACACCAGACGGTTTGTTATTTAGAGGGCCGATTTGCGTCTATCCATATGTCTTTGCCAGTCAACGGATAATAACCGTATCTTTTGCTTTCCTTTTGACAACGCATCAACTACAACATATTTAATTCTCTAATTATTCTAATCATCATCATCACAACCCATAATTGTCCCACTGCTGGGCTCCCCTCACACTGAGAGGGTCTAAGGCCACCACGCTGGCCAAGTGCGGGTTGGCAGACTACACACACCTTCGAAAATATTATGAACTCTCAGGTGTGCAGGTTTCCTCACGATGTTTTCCTTCACCGAAAAGCAAGTTATAATTAATTTAATTTATTCTAATCATCAATGGAAATAATAATTTAGTAAATTTTATATATTTTAGTTTTATGATGCAAAACTATTAATACCCGTAAATAGTATCTGCTTCTGAAATTAAATACTTATTCTAATATTTTGTTTCACGAACAAACCAAGCTCATATCAATTCCCACGCGAACAAAGCCGCAAGCACAGCAGTAATAAATATAAAGAGTTTAATAAACGGAACAGTATTGATGTAAAATGTACTTTAATTTCAATACTCAAAAGCGTAAATCGCAAAAAAAATAATTGACGATTTAAAACGACAATTATAATAAATAAAACAGAATCAATGTCACCACGAAGCCATACTTTATCGACGGAGACGTTAATCAACGATAATTTCTGTTACAGAACTCGATCCGGCATAACCTGTCCCTACACAACCGGTTCATGCGGGTTCAGAACGAGGGTACGGGCAAGTCGTCCTGGTGGATGATCAACCCGGACGCGAAACCTGGAAAGTCGGTGCGACGGCGCGCACTCTCAATGGAGACGTCGAAATGCGAAAAGCGAAGAGGAAGGGTAAAGAAAAAGGTACTAATATTAGTACCTTATTCATTTTAAAGTTTTTGAAGTTGGTAATGCGTATTTCATTAGAAGTTGTTGTGTGTAAAGCGATAGCCTAGTGGTTCAAACTTTGGTGGCGATCGAATCCGGCACACACAAATACTTAACTTTCTAAATTATGTGCGTATTAGAAATTAATTTTATCATTTGCTTCGGTGAGGAAAAACACCTTGAGGAAACCTGCTCAGGTGTGCAAGTTTCCCTGCGTTTCTTCACTTCTCTTTAATAATCTCGAAGGTGTGTAAAGACTGCCAACCCACACTTGGCCAGTGTGGTGCCTTAAATCCTCACATTGTGGAAAGAGATTCGAACCCAGCAGTTGGACAGATATGGGTTATAATGTTATGTGATTTTTATGCTTTGATATGCATGTGAGAAATATATCATTTGTTGAAGTGAATTAAAATATCGTGGGTCTGCATACGGAAGAATGATCTATATTCTGAAATATATTTTGTATTGTCTCTTTAAATATGTTTTTGGTTTTCTGCTCCGAGCCCAAAAGTGAAAATAGTTTTGGTTCGTGTTCTTAAAAGTGTGTGAAGTATGTCCGCCAATTTGCACTTCGGTTATACACTGGTTTGTGGCGTATACGGAGCAGTGGGACAGTAGTGAGTTGTAGTCTAGTGATTAATTTAGAAGCAGCGCTTGCGTCACTATGACGTTTCTGATATGTGCGAGAGACATCGTATGCTAGGAATTTTAGGTGTCAGCAAGTACCTACATGACGAGTAAATGATACACGCCTACCCATTATAGCACTGATGGTTATAGTCAAACTGTGTAAATAAAATGAATGTACGCTTTCATACACGCTATTACGTCATTATGAATTGTCAATGTCAGCTGTTCACGAGTTACTCAATGGAGTCTCAAAATCGGTGTCGTGGAGGTTGTTTTGGTATTTTACACTGAATGAAAACCGATTTCTGAACATATGTGTCAATTTTACGTATACATTGTTTTTACCTCCGATTTTCTGGAAGTCGCTATTGGTTCCTTATGTTAACATGATACCAACTATATCGTTTTAAGTATTTAAAATCTTAAGGGATAATAATAACAATAACGATACAGATAATTAAATGTCGTTTAATGAACATTTATAAACGGCAAAATCTATATGAGAGTATGAGACATGCTAAGGTACATAAACAAAACTTCTATCTTATTAAGATTCACGGTTGGCTGGCAGGCTAGGTCTGGCTAAATCTAGGTCTACACATAATTGTAAAAATAAATTTAAGTGTCAATAAAAATATTTCTCGTTAACAGACAGAAGCGTTAAAAAATGGTGTTACCGCTGATGCAACTCCCAGTCCGAGCAGTTCAGTTTCCGAAAGCTTCGACAATTTTTCAGACTCACCACTACACAGGTAATTTGTTGGAACGAATATTATAAATGCTATGCAACATCATCGTACAGTTGACTAGGAAGTAGTCAAAAACATTAGCTTGCTATAGACACACTAGATTATTATTAGACGCTCGACTAGTTGCTTCGAATGATAAAGGAATATTAAAGCCACAGATGTATAAAACTCTGCAAAAATGTGGCACATAGCCAATAATGTTAACGGAGATGACTGTCGTGGGCCGCGATACTAATTCGACTTTAAAGGCATAATAATTTACCTATACGGGTAATGCAATTGCGAGTTGTGCCAAAACCACAAATATCCCACAATATCTCATTGAAGTAATGTTAGTTCCTTCAAAGTATTGAAATTTTACGACTAGTAGACAGAAAGTGCGGCACGCATGAAATATCCACTTTATAATGAAACTATCGACATAAAGCTTCGTTGACCAAGCTAATAAAATTGAGTTATGGGAACACTGTTACTTTGAGATAAAAGGTTTTAAATCATTCACAACCATTAGATGATGAGTTATGCGGATGCTGAATCTCGTCATTTCGCCGATATTTAACATTTTTATTGCCGCATATCTGTCCGGATTACGGACATAATTGACGTTTATTTTGTACAGTTTGTGTCCTCGGTGGAAGAAGGAGTAACCCGTACTGCTAGTCACATAAAATATTATTATTTTTTTGTCATAACGAGCGGTAGTAAAAATATTTCTACGCTGACCATTTAACCCGATATGATGATCGCTTCATTTAACATTCAGACTTTATGTGTTAGCTAGCCTTCATAGGGGCATTAGATTTGCATGCTTCCCATTACACTCCATGTTTAAGACTGTTCAAAGATAATTTACTAGATGACCTAGCTGTTTTATTTGTGCTGAGGATTTTCATTATTTGCCAATTAGATGTCTATGAATGATGAAGCCTTGTGAACTTTTTGTAATGGAGGCCACATTATTCATGATATTCAACAAATAAATTCGTTTTTTGACGCTTGTTCGCTTTGGCGTAGCAGCAGTTTTCAGTTGTCGCCGGAATTCCGCCAGAGGGCTTCATCCAATGCCTCATCGTGCGGGCGTCTGTCACCGATTCCATCCCTGATTAAGACGGAACCAGATTGGGCATCAGAGTGCCTATCACCGATGCCCTCCCTGATTAAGACGGAGCCGGACTGGGTGTCTGATTACAATCCTGGAGGGGACTTTTCATCAACAGCTGATTTCTCACAAGTAGACTACGCTCAGGAAGAACAGCTTGCAGGAAGCCTCGCAGATTCTATGAAACTTCAAGGAGCTGATCCATTCCTGAATACGTAAGATATTAGTTCAGATTAACTAAATGCAAGGACAGATTACTGCTAGTTATTTGATAAAAGGTAACAGTAATAGAAATCGGTCCTTGGATTTCTAATACAATATTTATTATGCCATTGATTTTTTATACTGGCGCTAAGTCGTAATGGCTTGCCTTAGAAAGCTTGCTTTAGATTCCTGTAGTTTTCGTATACTTTAGAGGTCACAACCAAATTCATTAGTTTATTCCAGCCATTGCCGGTACAATGTTTCACTCTGACTGAACTTATTAAGAATCTTAACTTACTAAAGCAGAATGTGTTTCAGATGTTTTTTTAAGTTTGGTGCAAAGTTAAACCTCGGTGTTTTCCAAGTTACAGTTATAACGTCTTTCTCAGTTAAATGTATACTTCAGGTACGTGCCAACTACGTCGTCTTCATCCTCGGGCGGGAGCTATCGCTACCAGTATGGTGGATGTCCTAGACACCCTCACGGCGGCTGTACGTGTGCATCTCTGTTCTCGAACCCGGCTCACCCAGCGCATCCAATCCAACCACACCATCACGCACTCGACCACTTCGTTAGACCACCGCCACCCGCTGATCCGGCTGATATCATGCAAACAGGTGACTTAGAATCCAATAATTAATTAGTCAAATACGTCTATATTTTTGCAATTGATTTTATCATTCGTCTTACAATCTTACAGTCTTACATCACCATCAGCGACCTATCATTCCATTGTATTTAATTCAATTGCGAAGTTAAGATCGATAGAATCAACTTTGCCGGTCCATCACAGTAAATTTCACATGATTTTAAGAACACTAATGACCACATGTATTCTGTCAAAAACGGAAAATATTAATTTTTAAAGCAAATGATATTTTATGTTTTATAGTAAAAGTTATATTGGTGGTTACTATACGTAGTAATCTCTCAATAGCCAATTCTTTTAACAATGCAAAGACATTGATTTTTTACTAACCTTCATATTTATAAATATTTTTTTGATCAGAAAACAGACAAACTCATATGGTGACGACATCCGACGCGGCGCTGATGAACGGAGGCATGATGATGCAGACGGGAGGAATGGCACCGACCACGGTCATGGGGCAGATCATGGGAGCACTAAACACGGGACTTGCGGAGGACCTGAACATAGAGACGTTTGAGTCGTTTGAGAAGCACAGTTTCGATTGTAATGTTGAAGAGGTTATTGTCATTTTATCTACTTATTGTTTTAATTATTTCCGTTTCAATGTAAACATTATACTATGATGTTTAATGCAAATAATTAGAATTGTTTATGCAACGCAGAATTCATAGCGCTTTGGATTTTTTTAATGAAATATAACAGACAAATAAGATCACATTAGATCAGATTTTTGAGATTGAATATAAATTTGTTTTGTTAAGAAAAGCGATGTCCCACTACTGGGATCGGCTCACAATGAGCATTTAGGAGCATCGTCTACCACGCCCGCCAAGAATATTATGGGCAACTGTCAGAAGTACAGATTTCCACACAAAACCCTTCACTGACCTTTCTGGCCAAATGTTTACTATATACACGAGAAAACAGTTTAAAATGGACAGCATAAGAGGCGTTCTAAAAAGTACAGTTGTGAATAAATAAAAAAAAATCCAAAAAATATTAATTTCTCCATTGATTCATACATTAACAACTTGTTGTTTTACCAGGTGATAAAGCACGAGCTAAGCATGGACGGATCCTTGGACTTCAACTTTCCACAACAGCACACGGCAATGGCTGCCGATGCTGAAAGCCATTTCGCTGCGCCCGCGCCGCCCGTACCGACGACCCTGTCAGGCGGGGGAGCTCCCCGCACCCCTTACTCCGTAGCCCCCTCCTGGGTCCATTGAACCAAACCTTCGGACTTTGCACAGCTTCTACGTTTACAATATGATCATGTCCTTCGTGACTGTAAATACGGGACGCGGACAATTTTCTTTAACTTTGTTACTTTGACATTCGTAGTCGAGATTTTTTTTATCATGTTAACTAATGTTAGAGTTTTATTTAGTGTTACAGTAAGTGGACGTTACCGATCGTTGTTAAAGTGTCAATTAGTGCGTTAGGGCTTTAGTGTTAAGCTAGGTGGAAGCTTGTGATATAGATAGTATATTACTCCGGCTACTTGCTTGGACCGGGAGGGGGCGGGGTGTGTCTGGAGGAAAAAACACCAGTTTTTAAAGAAGGTGAGTTGATTTGTTATCATCTTTATTCCATACTTATATATCTCTTAGTTTGTCTATTCGTCTATGGTCTTAACGAATTGATCGATTAAGGTCATATTGTGAATATGATTGAGGTCATATTGTAAATATGATCGGAGGTCAATTATTTACAATCGAGGTTATATTTACAATATGACCGCAATCGATGTACTGATATTGGTATGATGTGATAGATGCAGTATAAAAGTAATTAACGAATTAAATATATTTTTACTGAAATATTTTACATTTATACGTACCTAAGTCTACCTAACCACATTTTTTTAATTTATGTCATTTGTAATTTTGTACATTCACGGAGCAATTAAGACTGACTAATAATTTAGTACACGAGATGAAAATTATATTCACAGAAAAATAATATTTCTTCTGTAATACATGGCTTTTTAACTAATAGCCCAAATACGAACAGACAGGCCAACTGATAATAACTCATAACCAGTTTGTTGTATATAACTGAATAAGGAAGTGTTGTGAGCGTTTAAAATTAAATCAAGGGTTTAACGATTAATTAAATACATAATAATATGTTTCCGACCTCGTAATTAATGGAAAAGTAAACTGCAATGTACAAAACCCCAAATTTGGTACTTGGTACTTTTTATCAAGGGTTAATGAAACCCATATAAAGTATTTAATCTCGATATGATCAAAACCCGTATAATTTGAACTGTAAACTAAATGGAATTGATTGTACGCTTGTGTCAATCGGAAATGGTCGATCGTATTATGCATCGATTAAATAACGCGGGCACATTCGGTAATTGGTTTGGTGGCTGACATTGGCAACTCTTATCCGGATTCTTAGGCTACATTTCTCTTAAATATGTGTAAACAAAATTTCAGCTCAATCGGTTGAAGATTTCTGCCTCAAAATCGCGTTCAAAGATTCCGTTACATAGATATGACCGAGCAAGTAATACAAGCTTGTAAAAATCCATATAATAAGCCATACAACAAGGCCTTGGGTTGAATAGGAAATTTTGGATAAGCTAAATTATCCATATATCGACACTGAAGCATTCTTGTGAATCTGCTCCAAGCTTCTTAAGTCACCATGCAATCCTATGGACTAGTAACGGATCGTAGCCATATAATAATTATGGCCTGATTGCATAGGATTTTGGATTGCCGAAATTATCCACCAGTCCACACTGGAGTATTCTTGTGAATCTGCCACAGACTTCCTCAGTCACGAGGAAGTATCCATTCAATCAAGTAGAATCTTAACGGGTCGTAGTCAATTCTTTGTCTTCGACTATTACGGCTAATACTCGGAAACAATAACCAGGCGAAAAGTGCAAACTAAATACACAGAAAGTTTCCTGGCTACCCTATCTGCCTCAAATACGCGAAAACGAGGTCAGATTGTGTTTTCACGAAACAATAGCGTTATACTTTATAAGAAGCTCAACGATACCGAGTCCAACTTCTTGGACACTCGACTCGAAACTTTCGGTAGATTATCGTTGATACTCTCTAGATTTATTGCGCCACCGTATTGTTAAATGGTCGGTAATATTTCGCCGTCTCTTCCCTTTCTTTAGTGTTTCTGCGATGCACTATACTCGATTGGAAGATTCTAGAAAGTATTGGCGCAAAAAGTAACAAGTTCGGCAACTTGGTTGTGTTGTGCGAATTAAGTATTGTCATGGGTTTTCTTCGAAGATTTTACTTTTAAACATTTCTTGGCAGATAAACGCTTCTTGATGTTGGGAATAATCCTTTTAAGGTTTGAAATATCGATCAAGATATTAAATGATTGATAAAATTTTCGGATTTAAACTTCTTAAAGTTAGCGAACAGAGTTTAATTATTGGCTTTTACTGCCACTTTTTATAGTACTACGGCTACTACTTACTACTACTTACTACTACTACTTTTATAACATGGCTACTTTTTATACTACCTGTAGCCATTGCAACGTTTGCCTAATTTATATTTCAAACTTCAAGAAGTTTCAGCCCATCTCAACGTCAAAAAAAGTTATTTAACTGTATAGACAAAACTCCTTGTTTCAAACAGTTCTTTGCGTTAAAAAATATACTTTAAAGGCAGATAGTAACAAGAGATCTAGGCAGGGTCATGAATTTTGTGTCGTAAGAATTTACGAGAGGATATCATGAGACATAACTGCGTCAGTCATGTTTACGTTCTTTGTGCGTGGATTATGACACGTGATGCTGTCTTATTTATGGAAGAATGAAAGGGAGAAAGAAGGCATTGACGGAACGGCACTCGTCGTCGAACAAGTCGGTCAAAGTTAGGTTGGGGTACACGATGATACTGTTCGTATCAGTACAGCTATATTATTTACCTGTATCTTTTAAAGTAATCCTAATCAATAAATTAAATATAATCAATTAACTTAAGAAATTAAATTGAATCACATTAATCTTTTTTTATTATTATAATTTTATTTATAATTAGTCATTGTCATTAAAAATACACATGTCATAGTTTCACCGCACCACAAAACCCCAATTTTTAATGCCCTCATTATTCCGTACTAATATGTTTTTACCTATTATCGGGTGGGATCGTAGTCAAGCACTAACTTATCTAAAATAAAAAAAAAACTTAAACAACGTTTGCGGGCTCAGCTAGTATAATTAGGTATATTTTTATACATAGTTTTGTACTCTGGTTAGTGTATAATCACCCAGGATTTACTTACAGATAGTCATCAGTCTAGACCCATTAGGCAGTTAGTTCTATTATGTGAAAGTGTTTTTTATGTTTCTACAAATACAATAATTACTATTAAATCACAAATATCATCACAATCCATAATTGTCACACAGCTGGGCTTCTGTCAAATAAAACTGTCAGAAAGAACCACAGAAAACACAAGATTCGTTCGGAATCTAACCATTATGTTTGAGCTGTGAATACCGCGTCAGTGTAGACGAGGCCTTATGGGTGGTATTTCGCCGCCTCCCAATGCTTATGTCAACCTTAAGTACACGAGCCAGCATTTGTTTGCAAATTACATTGGCCTATGAATAAATAATTCGCAGGCTGAACATGTATGGCAACAATTCGTTGTCTATTACGACATAAAAATTGGTAGTATGTTTCTTCTCCCTCTTATTAAACTGTGTTGAAACTGTTGCGAGTTTAATGGTTTTAAAATCTATGGGGCAAGGATAATAAGTCATAAGTTGTAAGTTTGTGGTATATAGGATCTAGGAAAGAGTGAAAGAGAGAAATAGGAATAACTAGCTGTGCTCGCGGCCTTGCCCGCGTGGAAATCAATGCGTTGCAAAGTTTTTCCCGCGTTAATTCGAATCCCGCGGGATTTTAAAGATAAAAAGTAGCTTAAGTTACTCCGTATTACATCAGATATCTTCCAGTGAAAGTCACCGTCCAAATCGGTGCAGCCGTTCCAGAGATTACCTGGAACAAACAGACAGTCAGACAGACTGTTGTTTTGGTATATGTACTGTGTATACATAATTATGCAATAAGTAAAAAGCGGTTCGTTAATATTACAAACAGACACTCCAATTTTATTTACTTGTATAGATAAGGAACTGCATCTGTTCTTGAGACCAAGCTAACCTCCCATGGTTGTATACCTTGATAAGTAACGGACGATCAATGAACTCCACACCACTCAATTTAATGATGGTACTTGGCCATATGTGTTTCCTGGCCTAATTCATTGTTTGACTTAGTATAATATAAAAATTACTTATAGTATTTGTAAAATTCAGTCGTGAATGTTATTTACATGTATTCGTTTTAGTATCAGAGAGTAAGTAAGTAGTCCGCAACGCGTCTGTTATGCCTTTGGTTGAACGTCCATGAGTGACGGTACCGAATTATAATCAGATGGTTCATCTGTATGTTAGTCAATTATTGACAAAAAAGGATATTTGCAATTGCCATTCAGCACCATCACAATTCATAATTGTGTCACCTCTGACCTCGGTTCTCCTCTTAGAAGAAAACCTCTTAGCGGGTTCAAGCCCAGTCTACCACGTGGGCCACGTGTAGACAGGAATATTGTATAATAAAAAAAAAGATTAAAATCATGTAAAATAAATAGCCTTTATCACTGGTATCGACGAAGGTTATAATTAAATTCAAGTATTAAACTGGCAAGGACAATATTTCTTGTAATACAAATGGATCACTTCAATACGTCCGCACACTTCGAGCACTAGATTTCAACACCCGATTTCGCATGTCGCGTCCTGACAAGCTGCCACCAGTGTGACCAGTAAATAATTTGTATCAATTTACCGTTTAATTTTATTGGAGTAATTATTAGAAAACCTTTCACTATCAAGTTTTTGTATTAATTAGATAAATAATTGGATGTTTCTGGTGAACAATTTGTTGTTAAATATAAAAAAAGGTCCAAAAAATTAAAAAAAAAAAATTGTGTGGATCACCCTTATCAATAAGGGGTATGAAAAAAGATTACAACCTATTCTCAGACTTACCAAATATGCATGTAAAATTTCATAAAAATCGATCAAGCCGTTTCGAAGGAGTATGTCAAGTAACACTGTGACACGTGAATTGTATGTAATACTAGCTGTACCTGCGGCATCGTCCGCCGGAAATCAGTATGTCAATACCATTACAAATTGTAGCATATATGTTATTTTGATGTGTCACCTATATTATTGTAAAGTTTAATCAAAATCCGTCAAGTAGATTTTTCGTAAAAGAGTAGCAAACATATTATTATGTATGTTTGCTACTCTTTTACGAAAAAACTACTATGTATGTATGACGTATGTACGTGTTCACAAATTTTCGCCTATTATTTAACGTTATAAATAAGAGTTATCGTGGATACTTATACAGGTACCAAGGTTATGTAATTACCGTAAACAATATCACTCGATTGTCAGAGCTGTTTGTGGAGAGATAAAGTGTTAGACAATGTCTGCTTAGTACGCCTCGTGGAATACAGTCAATGGCTGAGTATCTATCTATACAACTATGTAAAATTGGAGTGTCTGTTTGTAATATTAAAATAAAATTATTTATTTAAAAAACACGCTTTTTTTATCAAATTAGTGTATTGTCATCGGTCCTCGTTAAATATATAAAGTTTGAACGAAATCTGGCCGTTTAAAGTGGGTCAAAATCGCGCCCAAAGAAGTCAGTTACAAACATACAAGTGA